>JAPYZK010000499.1:0-58392 GCA_030522785.1 Platygaster equestris
CAATCCAATAATTCGAAAATTAAACAAACTCAAAATATAGAAACTTCAAAATACTTTTTTAAAAACAGTAAAATTTTAAAAAATTTCTAATTTCAAAAGCAGTAATTTCCAGAATTTAAAACCCCCAAAATTCAATTTCATATATGAAATGTAAGAATTTATATTTCGAATATATCAAGAATAAATAAATTCCGAATTCGGCAACTTTCAAATATCTTTGCGAACATACTATATTGTGAATTTATAATTTGCAATTTGATAATTCAAAATCCCGATAATTTCATTTCTTAATGTCAGAGAATCGATTCCGAAATTTGTAAAATATTCGGAAACTTTCGGATACATCATAGTAAAACGAAATCCCAAAAATCCATAAATTATTCAAAATCGCCTTTGAGAATTCAAAATCCATAGCCCCCCCCCCCCACCCCCCTTCTGAATCCAAAAAAATATTTAAAGTATCAAAATTGAATCCCCTCCTGAGAACACCACATTACATCCGTTTCCCACAAAACATTTTCTCTTGAAACAAGAAATATAAAAACGACTTTGCATGCTATCTGCTACACATCCCGACGATGGTTAACGATAATCCGTCACATTTTCAACGCCTCTTAATATATTAACCGTGAAAGCGTGTCCAATAAATTCGCGGTGCTTTTCCCGATCTTTACGATCGCTCTCGAAACCGTATAGTATACGTCATAAATCATAAATCCCGCGAGAACTTGGCGAATAACGACACCGAAAGCTAAACAAACAGGATTTCATATCGAGGAAGCAGGATAAATTTAAATTAACCTGGCGGTATAGTTCCGATGCCGTGACCAAATTACGCGCGCATTCAACGCGATTAGTACGCTCCGTCTGTATACGAAATTATTTACTGCGGTTCTGAATTCTATCTCCCTAGAATTGAGTCTCGATGACGCTACTTTCATTTTTTCCGCGTTCGAATGCAAACGCGCTCCACAAAAGAAGAAAATAGTATATTGTGCGACTAGTGGGAGAGAGAGGAGATTCCTCGAGCGTGGAGATTGCCTCACGAGCGTAGCGAGTGTGGCAACACGCGAGTGGCACGCGAATTTATGAATAAATTTCTAAAATTAGAAACTTCTACATTACAATTTTTACCAAATTTAGAAATTTTGGAATAGTCCGAAACTTCCAAAAATTGTTAAATTTGTGAAAATTAAGAGTTTTCAATTTTTTTGATTCTAAACATTTTTTCAATTTTCAAAAGTTCAAGTGATTCGAAAAAACCGAAAATTTTGGAAATTTCCAAAAATTTTGAAGATTACGAAAGTTTAGAAAGTCTCGAACAAAATTTGAGAATTCCGAAATATCAACAATTTTAGTGATACGGAAAATTATATAAACTCTGACAATTACAGAAATTCCAGAAACTTTGAGAATTTCGAAGATCTCGCAGTACTGAAATTTCTGAAACTTTGGAATTTTTATGAAAAATCTAAGAATTTCGAAAAATCGGAGCATTCCGAAAATTTTGATAATTTTGAACACTTTGTAAAGTCCAAAAATGTCTATAAAATTTTCGAAAATTCATAGAATTTCAACAATATTCAGAGTGTCAAACATTTCGTACGTATTCAAAGATTCAAGTATTCCAAAAAATTGGAAATTTTCCAAAAACTCTGGAAGTTTCGAGAACTTGGAAAATTTCAAAAATTACGAGAATATTACAAATTTCAAAAGTTTTAAAATTTACGAGAATTTCAAAAATGACAGAAACTGAAAAAGTTACAGAAATTCAAAAAATTACAGAAATTGCAAAACTTCCGAGAATTTTAAAAATTCCAGGAACTTCGAAAATACCGAAAATTTTTATTTTTTGAAAACCCCTCCCGAAAATTTTTTCTGCGTGCGCCCCTGGCGTGGGCGAACAGCTTATTCGCCCACTAGTAGGCGAAAGAGTTCATCACCCGCATGCCATACGTCAACAACCAGATTTAATCCATTATTTCGTCCACTCTCAGCAGGGTCACGAAATCACATATTTCTCGCGGGCGTTGAATAAAGAAATATTCGCCGATCGATAATTCCCCGGATTCACTTTTGCATAGCATTTTCACGACTTTCCCGCAGTGTTCGCTGCTAGAAAACGTGACTTTAGCGAAACATTTTCCGCTGGTTAAAATTAATTTCGAAGACGAGAGCGAAGGGTTAAGGGATTTTCGTATGGAGCTCGGAAAAGTTTCGATGTAACGAGATTCGTTGGCGCAAGGAGGAATGAACTGAGAACTACGGAAATATATGTCTAATTTTGTACGAGAATAAATAGAAAATGTGATCAACTTGAGATTTTCTTGGTGCAAATTTAATTATGTGTTAAAGAAATGTTCAGTGACGCTGAAATATCGATTCGAAAGTGTCTTCTCTTTCTGAATAACGAACTTCCAAATTCTCTTCATCGTATCCTAATATCTAATTCAATTTTTTGTATAGAACATTGTTATCTTTTATAGTCAAATTGGGAAAAATACGACATTTTTGGATTTGAGAAATATGTCGTTTTGAATTCGCAGTTTTAAAAATTGAAGGATTCGCAATTTTTTGAACGCGGAAATTGAAACCTCAAAAATTGTTATACGTATGGAATTATAAAATTAAAGAACGCGTAATTTTGAAAATTCGATAATAATTTTGAAAATTTGAGACACGAGTTGGTAGTTTTCAAAATATATAAAACATTTCATACCATTTTTGAGGGTGAAATTGGGAAAAATTCGAAAATTCAAAATGTTTGGAATGGAAAAATCTGCGATTTCGAATTCAAATTATCAACCATTAGAAATAAAATGACTAAATAAATAAAAGAAAATGAAAAAAAGGAAAAAATAAGAAATGAAAAAATTAAGAAATAAAAAAAAATAAAATAAAAGAAATAAATATATCTATCACATTGCATAAAAAAAATTCTTCCAAATTCATTCAAGTATCCAAAAATGTTCTTAAAATCTATAATTAACATCACACTTCCAAAAACTGCATAATTAAACTTCAAAAAACCAACACGCAAACATGATGAAAATCGATAATTAATCTTATCATGACCTATGCATTCGTACTTTGCATTCAATCGCAACTCTCAATGGAATCAACTCTATCTCCTTTTCGATGTTCGCTCTCTTCTTTAAAAAAAGTGAAATGTTTCCTCGATGATCTATCACTGATTATCGATTAACTTTCTCATGATTGATCGTGTCTTGATATATGATTACAAGCCTTTTTCGTGTATTTTGAATGGGAACTAGACAATCAACGACAAATGAACTCGCGCGAACTCCGTTTCTTTTCTTTCTTTCTCAAGATTTCCGTGAGAGTTATCGTCTTGAAAGTAATAGACGAACTCGTCATTTCTTTTACTCGTTACAAACGAGTGCCAAACGTGTAGACCACGAGTTGAACTGGCTGATCAAGAAAGTTTTTGGTGCCAGGAAAAACGGTTTTAAATGTTATGTTTTTTGGAATTCAACGTGAAGATTCATCATGACAACTGTAACATTTTCTTAAGTGTTATTCTTTAGACAAATTTAGATTTGAGAGGGAGGGTAAAAAATGCCCTAAAGAATATATCATCCAATTTCAGACGGAAGTATAAAATTCTAAAAATTCTACGAATCCCAAAAAATCCTGAAGATCCCTACAAATTACACTATATGTCTCAAAATTCATTTAAATTTTATTCAATTTCACAAAATATTGAGGCAATTCTACAAATCAAGAAAAAATGCTTTCAATTTTCGAAAAATTTCATAAAATTTTTCAAAATTCTATAAAACAACGAAAAATCCTACAAAATCCCAAAATATGTCACACAATACTAAAAAATGCCTCAACAATTGAAAAATTCCAAAAAGAAACCTACAAAATTCCAAAAAATTCTACTAATCCCAAAAAAATCCTCAAAGATTCCAAAGAATTGCACCGAGTTCCTCGAAATTCTAAACAATCCCAGAAAATTCAAAAATTCTATAAATCCCCCAGAAATTCTTGCGAATTCCAAGAAATCTTATAAATTTCTTCAAAATTAGATAAAACATCGAAAAATCCTACAAAATTTCTATAAATCCCATAAATTGTCCAAATATCTATAGAACATCAAAAAATCCTACACAATTCCAAAGAAAGTCATAAAATTCCAAAAAAGGCGAGAAATTTGAAAAATTTCGAACAAACCTGTAAAATTCCAAAAGATTTTACGGATTCCAAAAAATTCTGGACGATTCCGAAAATTTCCTTAAAATTTTTGGTACAGTAAATAATTACACCGATCTAATTTTATGATTTTTTCAATTTTCCCACCCATTTTTGACAGTTGAAGGTTTTTTGTGAGAAAAAAATCCTCCGAGCCAGGAAAATTCTCAATTTTCTCAAATTTTCTCGAAATTATTTTAAATTCTGATCAATTCAGTTAAATTCTTACAAAATCTATAAAACATCGAAAAATCCTACAAAATTTCAAAAGATGACATAGAATTCTAAACAAAACGACTCAAAATTTGAAAAAATTTCAAAAAAAATCCTGATACATAAATTTTTCAAAATTCCTTGCAATTCCAAAAAATTCTACCAGTCCCCCAGAAAGTCTTACAAACTCCACGATGACCAATGTCACGATAATCTTCAAAATGCATGAAAGTTTTTTTTCAAACAAATATTTTCTAGAGTTCAAACTGAAGTTTCATGAAAACTACAACATTTTCTAACGTGTCATTCTAAACCATTTCAAATTTCAAAGGGACCCTAGTAACTCTTAACATTATATGCCCTTATAAGATTCCTGAAAATCCTTATAAGTTTACTATTTCTTATATGATGCCTTATATAATCCATATAAAACCTTATATGTTTTGAGGAATCTTATATGTTCGCCATATAAGTTTTTTAAAATCTTATACGTAACCGTATAAGATTGGACTGGTTATGACTGAAATTCTCAGTCCGGCTGACGGATATTTCAATTGCTCCTACTGAACGGAAAAGTTGGAGCCGATGAATAACTATTTTATTTATTGCCTCCATAATAAATTTCTATTAGAACAAGTGTCAGTCAACAAATCTAAAAATTTTCAGTGATAACACCCTCTCAACTAAGTTTTTCAATTAAGCCGGTTCCAACTCAGATTTTCAGTTAGACTGACCGAATTTTTCAGTGGTAACGTGTTGTCAACGGAATTGTTCAGTTGAAACCAACGAAAATTCCCGCTGCTTCAACATTTATCGTTTTCTAACTGAAAAAATGAAGTTGTACTAACTGACACGATTTTTCTCAGTGTAAGATCCTATATAAGATTTCAAAAAACTTATATGGTGACCATATAAGATTCCTCGAAACATATAAAGTTTTATATGGATTTTATAAGGCGTCATATAAGAAATGATGAACTTATAAAGATTCTAAAGAATCTTATCAGGGCCATATAAGATTTAAAGTTACGAGGGGAGGTAAAAAATACCTCCAAAAATATATCATCCCCCATGAAAAGTCTCTCAAATAAATAAACATCCCACCGTCCTTATCGCCACCTGATACTCGGCATGGAAGCTCGCCAAAAAAAACCCCCCCAACGAATCAAACCCGACGTGACAAAAGAAACGTACACCGCCTTCCAAGAAATCTCGCAAGCGCGATATTTCACGTTGTAGCGACAATAAACGTCGCGCGAGTTCCTAAGGACGACTGGAATTCGCTTCCGATCCAGTGGCTTTGCATGCACCAGTGGCCGATGTTACTTTTCTTTCGTCACAGCGGCGGCACTGACAAGCTCATCGGTAAGATAACGTTACCGCGGCGTTGCCGCACGCTACGCCGAGCACGTCTATCGGTGCATGCATTTCCGACCGGGAGCTAGGGGGAAAATACACGCGCTTCCCGTCGAAACGAAACGCACGCTGATAAAACGAGCCCGCGCGGTACCGTTATAATATTCCTGATGTTACGGGGTATCAAGTGAAGCATCACGTGGGCTCTATCAAACGCGCTTCATTGTTCCGACGAATGGCTCGCGGCGGGCACGTTTTGTGCAAATGTGTTCAGAGTTGGACACTGCTCGTTACTTTCGTTACACGTCATTTGAATGGTTATGGTTTTCAACAATAGAATTGTTATAGCGGATTTATTAGCGAGTTATCTTTTGCTGCGCGCTTATTTTAATATTACAATATTGCCTACATTTATGTGCGTGAAAATTCACTTAATGAAAGTGAAAATTCTGAGAATCAAGCTTGAGTGAAAATATTACTCGAAATGTAAGTAGAATCCATAAGCATGGATACATTGACCGCGCCTTCTTCGATAAATCGCGTTCGAACATTATTTCGGTATTTGACTTTGAGGGTGCAAAAGTATTGAAAAATTACTGAATTTCATAATTTTTGAATGTAAAATTCTATAATTTGAAAAAACATCGAGTCCTAAAATTTCTCAATTCAAAATTAAAGCATCCAAAATTATCATTTTTCAGTGTCACGAGATTCGTGAAATTCGGAAATTTTTTTAATTTTTTAATTATAGAATTTAATAATTGCGAATTTGAATAACCCTGACGCCTTGAAAATTTTGAACTTGAAAACATAACATTTAAATAATTTTCAAATAAATTACTGATCTCTAAAAATCTCTTATTTTCGACGTTTTAGATGTCAAGACTTGAAAAAGTTATTAAAAAGTATTGAAAGTATTGAGAAAAAATATTGAAAAATTATTGAATTTCAGAATTTTAGAATGTAAAATTCTAAAATTTGGAAGAACATCAAGTCTTAAAATTTCTTAATTAAAAATTGAAGCAAACAAAATTATCATTTTTCAAAGTCTCAGACCAAATTTTGAAGTCTGAATTTCTCACAATTTTTCGTTTTCACAGAGCTCCGGAAATTGTAAAAAGAATTCACAAAATAAAAAAATGCAATCTACATCCAAAGATTTTTAAAATTCATAATTTTGGAATTTAAATGTCAAATTTGGGACATTGGGGGGGTGGGGGAATTCTCAAATTTGAAATAAAATTAATTGAATATTCAAAATTCTGAGCTCTCGAAATCTTAAACTTTGAGTTCTCGATGTTTCAAAATTTCTCATTTTCAAAAATCTTCAAAATTTCAAAAATCGTGAAAATAATTCGAAAACTCCGAAATTGCGCGAAGAATATTTCAAAAATCCCTAATCAAAATTTCAGAGTGATAAAAAATCTATAAAAAACATAGTAGAATGAGTATAATTTCTTTGGGTAAAATATCGCTGTAAAACGAGTGGAATTTCACTCGATTTGAGTGGAATTTTACTCATTTTGAGTAGAATTCCCACTCATCCATAAGTTACAGGATTACAGATTTTCAAAAATAAGACAATGTTCAAAATGCATAAAATTTTTTAAATTTCAAACAAATTGACTACGAATTCCACGACCCCAAACCTGAAAATATAGGAATTCTAGAAAAATTCATATAATCGATCGATTCTTCAAAATCGATTCATTGTCAAAAAACATGTCAAGTTCACATAAGAAATAAATTAGTTTTCCACAATTGTATCAAAAAAATATTCCCTATTCCCTCGACTGCACAATATGAAATCCCGATTTACCACGCGCTATAAAAACCCAGCAAAAGTCTGAACTCGTGATTTTTCACTTTCACTGTTACTTATTCATTGCCCACTGACCGCGGCTTGTGTGCTAATCAGAGCATTTTCATCTTTCAGTATCGCTCATACAAAAATGAAAGAGCGTAGCGCCAGTTCTCGCGTCATCGATTTTTTCCGATCTCGTTTTTTCATAAAACCCGTAAAATGGATTTCGAAAATTTAATCACTTTTCACTCAGGGTTCTTTTTTAAGCTGCAAAATCGATTAAAAGTCTTTCAAGATAAGCCCGTTATGTCAATTTGAGTAAGTTCAGTACAGAAAAACCAGAGAAAATTCAAGTTAATCAATTTAGTGGGAATTTTATTTCCAGCACGCTAACCTTAAAATTGGTACTTCAAATGTATTTTTTTTTGTTTCGAATTATGTTTAGGCTATAGGTGAATTTTCATGAAAAAATATACTTTTGTTTCATTTTTTACGATAATTCATTGTCTAACTTTCGAAATTTCGCCTTTTCAACGCAAATTACGCGAAAGTTCAACGATGATAAGTAATTTTTTCACATTTTTTTCGATCTTAAGATTTTTGCAGGAATTTTCTAAATCGATCTTTATCTGAATAATTTTTATGAAACGGAGATGTCGATGCCAATCAAAAAATTTTTTCTGGTTTCATTTACATGTTCGAAATGCTTTTGACTTTCTTTTAATTCAGGGCTAAGGCTATAATGGAGTACCAGATAAAATTTGCAAGTCAGTAAAGTATAATATCGTTCAAGTATACATATATGAATGTAAGATTCTATTTCCAGTAACATTTCGCTGCTAGCATGTTTTTTTATCCATGAAATATTACGAGTCATAGAAAAAACATTTACTCAATATGAAAATGATCGTTCAGAAATCATCGTGAATAATCTTCAAATGATAACGCAAGAAATTAGTTTATTCATAGAATTCAAAAATACTATCGTATTTCGTGGAGTTGTAAAGTTGAAAATGAAAGTTTAAGAGAAGATTCATTTTTAGTTTATACTCCAAAGAATGAAAAATGAAAACATTCTTAAGCACCAAATTAAGAAGAAGAGAATTCTAAATTCAAATTCTCGATAGATAGTTTTGCTCGGTTTTGATCTTCGGATATTTTGAGTATCCGAATTTCTACAGTAGAGAAATTTGAAATTGAAAAAACCGAAATTATACAGTTTCAAATTTTGTTTAATTTCGAACATTCATATCATACGAATCGAAAATTTTCAGGGGCTCCTAAATTTACAGTTCTCGATATTGTTCTAATTTGCTTTTTTAAATTCTGAAAATATTTCATTTCCACATTTTAAAAAGTCTAAATTTACATTTCCTGATTCTCAAAATATGTCTATTTAGAATTTTCATGATCAACAAATTTTTACGTAAAAACTTTCGGATTTTTTACAATTAATCATATAATATAAGAATTTTGTAGGTTTTCGTATTTAACGTAAACAATGTATAAGTATTGAAAAGGGAGTAATTTGATTTTTAAACTTTAAAATTTCAAGTTCTCTGATTCAATTTTAAAATTTGGAACGTTCAAAATAATTCTTATTCTGGAATTGAAGTAACGTAGTGGAAATTCCAAATACGTGAAAATGCATTTAATAACCTCCAGGATTTCAAATTTTTATTTTCAAACATACTGACAAATATATATGAAAAACAGTTGAATATACTAATTTTATTGTATCCTTTTATGGTTCGTGAATTCTCTAATTTGAAAATGTTCATTCATTCAAATGTAGAACTGTTGAAAATTTGTAATTTTACAGTAAAAATGTTAAAATCTCAAATTTCGATCAACAAATTATAACATTTTCCGAAATTAAAATTATGGACGAGATTAACAATTTTTCCATATTTTTTAATTCTCAACTTTAGTTTTCCAGGGAATTCGAATTCCGAAAAATCCTAATTTCAAATCTAAATTACATTTCGTAAATTCTAGTTCGACAATAATTTGGCTACCAAAAACTGTTCAACCAAAACGTTAAAAATCTCGAAAATTCCTCAAATTATCACAAAAAAAAAACCTCAAAGTTCCTAAAATCTACTCAAAATTCATAAAACATCGTAAAATCCCTTATTTCCCCCCGAAAAATTCACAGCCAAAAAATCCTGCACGTACACGCCAACTTGACAACATCAATAAAACAAGTATAATTCTTCCATGCATTTTCCCCCGAAAAAACTGAAAAACCGAAAACCCTGACCAACCTTAGTGTCCCTTGACGCGTGATAATAGTAAACAAAGACGAACATCCACGCGCATGACACTATGAGGACGATCTTGACATTTCGCCGCATGTTTTCCTCGGCCCGGAACACACAACACGCGTCGAACACTGCGCCCCCGTTTTCTCACCCCCGCACTCCAGCCGTACCCGCGATTTTCGTCACGTCCCCGCGCGTATTTCCCGTTGTCTTCCCGGCTTCGTTTCGACCCCGAGGCGGCGAGCCGAGTACGCACCGGCGAAACCCGCGTCGACACGAACGAAAGGCGACGCACAAACGCACCGAAAACGTCGCGTCACTTGCCGGCAACGACCGAAGCCATACTGAATTTATCGGAGTTCGCGCTTCATGCGCGCGGAGCAGACTCCGAGATCGCGAAATCGCGAGATGAATGCATTCGCCGCGTCGCTGATTCCGCCGCGGTTCGCCAGGTGGCGCTTTAACAACCGTTAGCAACCGTTAGGTAGAGTTCCTATAAATAGAGTTTGTCTACCCGGCGCAACTGTCTGATTGGCTGAATCTGAAGCTTGACCTAAAATGGCGGCTCCAATAGAAAGAAGCGGTTATATATACGTGACGAATGTATGTGTGTGTACCGCCGCCATTTTGGGTCAAGCGATCGACAAGTACACACTAACGTATTGCAGATGGCCAGACTCTATTTATAGGAACTCTACGGTTAGAGGGTGTTTTTCGAATTCTAAGAAAATGGTGTTTTCTATACTTGGAAAAAAATATTGCCTTTTGTCCAAAGAATTGCAGAAAATCACACGAAAAAAGCGTTAATAGACCACTTCACTATAAAATATACGTGAAATACCTTTCAGTTGGCATGGTGATTGCCGGCCGAAATTTTTGGCGCCGCATTCGTTGACGCTGCCGAAAATCGCCATTGTTTTTCCGTTGATTGTTGCTTGGCCGGAGAATGACGCACTCACTTCGTGAAAATGCGTCCTGATCAGGACGAAATCGCGGAAAACATTCATTTGCCGACTCACTTTTTGCCGACGATAAACAACACAAAAACACAGCCTTTCGTACACGCGACGTTGGTCGAATGGTAGGAAGATTTATGAACACGAGCGGATTACGACCGAAACACCGATCGCGACGACTCGGGGCGCGAGAATTAACGCGGATTAATGTTTAGGATTTGAGAATCACGTTTTTCATCGACAACGATCAAAATATCGCGAGGGTTTTCGGAAATAAGACTGCTTCAACCGGTTCCGTGCGCGCGGGAATCGAAGTTCGAACACTGTAGAATGGCGCGAAGTAAGCATCGCTTTAATTGGTTTATGCGCACGCGCGAGCAGCCATGTTGTTGTATCGATATTTATACTTTTTTGAACTTTCGAAACTGTATAATGGTAACTTTGACTTTAAATTTATATGTTTCGAATGTGAATTTGGAGGAAGTTTTGAATGTCGAAATTTGAAACTGGGAATACGTTATTTGACATTCAAACTTTTACTGCAATTTCAAATTTACAACTCCCACATGTCAGCTCCAAAAAAACTCCAAATATCATCTTTGCAAACTGCTTGAAGCTTAAAAAATCTTTTAAAAAACTGCAAATGTCAACTTTTGGAATTTTGCATGAGTAATCTAAGCTTCAATTTCAAACTTATCAATTCATTATGAACTTTTATGTTCTTTTTTTTTTTTTTTTATTACTGTTGACCAATTCCAAAAAAGCTAATACTTTAGAAAATATTGTTCAGAATACTTCGTATTTCCCATTTATCTCCAAGTATTTGATGAATTTTGTTTTTTCATTTTCGATGACTGCAAAAGTTTTAAGAGTATTTTTTAATTTATGCGATTCAACAGAACGTTTATACTCTTACAAAATTTTCAAATTAAACAAAACTTCCGAAATTTAGGGAATACTGCAGAATTTTCAGAATCTGTTGTTTTATGTATAAATAGTTTACTTTCGCGTCAATATTTACATTATTACACAGTAAAAAATATCATGAAATTACCTATGTTCATTAAATTTGTGTCTGGCTTTTTTAAAACACATGTTGGAATCATGTTTCAACATTATGATAATGGCAATGTTCTTCACAATTTTCTTCGCACGCTGATAATACCTTTTGGTCGAATGTTTTCTGAAAAAATGATGCATATCTTGAATAAGATGATTTACAGAAAATACATACTCATACATACAACAATGTTGATTCTTATTATAATTCCTAAAATTCATAAGACTGAATTTTCTTACATTAAGGTCAACCTTGTATAAATCTTCAAAGATTATAGCGATTCTTATTAAGTTAACTTTATAGAAAGCTTATAAGAGAAAAAAATTCTCATAAAAGAACCACCGTACAAGAAAATTTGGTCTTATAAAGTTTGTACACTCAACCTTATAAGAATCGTACTTTTATAAGGTCAAATTCATAACAAAATGAAATTTTCCAAGATTTTTTGAATTCTTATAATAAGAATCAAAGTCAGTAATGACAATGGATATACCTATTCTCAGTTTTTCATCCTTGTTAATACAAAGACATGTCCGTAAGTCAGGTAGTTTTTTACTTTCTGCTACATACTCCTGACTGTCAATTTTCATTTTCTTTTTCCCATCTAATGAAATAACACATCCTTCCATATTTTCTGGATTTACCTGATGAAAACCAAATTATAAATTATCAAATTTTTGTTTCTCTAAGTAACAAACTTCTCTAAATTCTTCTTGTGAATTCTTACTATACAAAAACAAGGGAAATAAAAAGCGAGAACTGCAAAAAAATTGCTTTAAAATAAAAATTCCGATTCATGAATCCACAAATTATTGTTTCAAATTTATTCAATTTTGAATTAAAATTTTATGATTTGATGGAAATCACGGCCAATTTTTAAACTTCAAAACGTTTGGATTTACAATTTGCAAGTTCACGCAATTTAATTAGAATAATAAACTAATTTCTTTACAAAATTGAATAATTATATAAAACGAACACCATTTATTATTAATGATATAAAAATTTTATTTAACTATAAATTCCATGATTCGATAAATTACAAGTACATATAGTTCGGTAATTGTTACAAAAATCACTGAAATTTGTACCGTTTTAGGAAGATTCACAATCCAAACTTCCTCCTCATCCTCGTCAAAAAAGAAAGTATTTGGCACATCATCTAATTTCGTAATGTGTGCCTTCTTTTCCCATTCTTCCAGCTGTGAACACAATTTTATTGAAATTTATCGAACGCCTATTGTACAATTACAAAACTGATCAGTTAATTGGAACTGGCGTAAGGCACTCTCCCGTCCTTTCGGGGCCAAAGCCAAAAACACAACAACAACAAAACTGATCAGTTTTTGTGTTGACAAAAAAAACTCACGTTTTTTGGCCGGTCGATCAAATCATCATCGATCGTCATAGTCTACGTAATTGTGTAGTTACTTAATAAAATCAGGGAAACCTATAATTTTCTTTGTTTTTTCGGTTTTTTCCGAGGATTTCAATAATTTGGCTTTAACCAGCTTTTAATGACAAATCTCAAAATTTCAGGTTATGTTTGACGATCAACGATAATATATTTTTATTATTATATGGACACGTACCAACAAAATAAGCAAAAAATCCCCCCCAAATCGGGACTCATACAGATTCATACGCTCAGTGTGCCAATTGCTTTGATTACATTTCAATTCCAACGGAATGGTCCAATAGGAAAGCATAACTCACGCATGATGTCATTGTTCATTGAATCCAATTGTATCAATTGTATGATTGTGTGCATTGTATATGTAATCAATTGTAATCAATCAGCTGACGTAATGCGTGAAAAAATGTTTTGCAAGTCTGTCAGTCAATAATAAAATCTGTCAGTAATAACAAACCCGAACACAGTTTTGTTTATCAGCAAAATATAAGAAAAATACAACACTTTTCCCCAAAAAATTGTCCAATCGTTATTACGAATGTGCGAAGCAACATGACGAGCAACGTTAGCAATTCTAGCTCCTTACCCAAAACCAAAAAACCATCAGGTAAATATTATAGACTAAAACACTAAAATTGTTTTTATCCATTTTCTTTACGTGTTTCAATGTGGGTCAAGCCGAATTTATCGAGTGAATAATGAAATTCTTACTTTTCATATAAAATACTTCCCGATAATATGTCCAAAAACTGAGTTTTTTGTTGACAAGAGGAAATTTTAACTGTCATAAAACTCATTTTCAAATCTTGAACTAATAAGTTCATAATTAGCCAGCAAAATTATATATCCACAGACAGCGCATTCAAGCAACAACGACTCGCAGCTTGGCAGCCGATCCTCACCGCAGGCACCGTCCTCCCCACCTTCTTTGTCATCGGCATCGCCTTCGTACCCATCGGCGTCACCCTCACCTACTTCTCCGACCAGGTCCAAGAAAAAGTCATCGACTATACCGACTGCAACTCCACCAACATCAATGGCACAAAGTGCTCCGAAATCGTCTTCAGCACCAAGCCCGAAAACGACAAAATATGTCAATGCGAACTTGAGTTCCGACTCGACGTCGACTACCTTGGCTCCGTTTACATGTACTATGGGTTGACCAATTTTTATCAGAACCATCGCAGATATGTCAAGTCCCGAGATGACATCCAACTTCTAGGAAATCTCGGATCAGAAGTTTCCGATGATTGCAATCCTTACGCGAAAGATGCATATGGCCATGTCATCGCGCCTGCAGGAGCGATCGCGAATTCCCTTTTCAGCGATTCTCTCACTATCTACTCGTTCGAAACGCAAAAAGATGTGCCGTTGAAGAGAACGAACATCGCCTGGCCATCCGATAAGGATAAAAAATTCAAGAACCCGCCACTCGAAGAGAACACCTACGAAGCCTTGAAAAAGGCCTTTCAAGGTTACGCCAAACCTGTCAACTGGACGAAGAACATTTATGACCTTGACAAGGAGAACATTGATAATAACGGGTTTCAAAATGAGGATTTGATCGTTTGGATGAGGACCGCGGCTCTGCCAAATTTCAGGAAGCTGTACCGGATTGTCGATAATAGGGTGTCGGAGTATGCGAATGGGTTGCCAAAGGGGGTGTATATGTTGAAGGTTGACTATAGTGAGTTGAGATTTTTTGGGGATAAATTGAGAAAAATTTATATATTACTAGGATAGAAAACGTTTCTTTATTACTGGGTTGTCGATTCAAAGAAAAATCCATTTTTTTCGATATTCCCAGTCAGTTTTGTCCTTAATTGACAATTAAAATGGTTTTTGCGAGAAAAAAAATCCACGGAGCCGAGAACCGAACCCAAGACCTCCCAATTTCATGTCGGGTGCTCTAATTGAAATTGGGAGGTCCTGCGTTCGATTCCCGGCTCGGCGGATTTTTTTTCCTCGCAAAAACCATTTTAAGTGTCAATTAAGAACAAAACTGACAGGAAATATCAAAAAACATGGATTTTTCTTTATATATTACTATTTACTCGTCAATCAATTTATTTATACTCGTTAATTCGATTTTTTCAGCATATCCTGTCCACTCGTTCTCGGGGAGGAAAAAAATGATCCTGAGCACTACATCGATACTCGGCGGAAAAAATCCGTTCCTTGGAGTAGCCTACATCGTAGTTGGCGTAATCTGCTTCATCATCGGCATCGCCCTTTTGATTATACACGTCAAGTGTTCGAAAAGGTGAGCCAACGCGTTGAATTTAGACCTCAATTACCAAGTACTTTGTACATACTGTCATGGCGCGATAAGAAAGTGTCGTTCGTTTACAAACAGAAAGCGAAAAGTTTAAAATTGTGCCCAAATACTTTTCGCTCGAATCGAATCAAATGTTTGAAATTTTTTTATTGATTATTTGGGACCAAAAAACGGTCTTTAACTATTGTGATTCCAAGTAATTAAATGGAAAAGCATCAAATTTTGACCGTTGAAGTATTTTGTTATCAGAATGATTGAAGAAAAACTTTTTTTGGTTCTGAGTCGTTAATAGAAAATTTCAAGTCTTTTAGTCTGCGGAGTGATATGGTGTTGAATAAATGTAATCTTAATGACGAAAATCGATGTTCGAAACGTAGCAAAAAGACAAAAATTGAAAAAAACATTAAATGAGATTAACATCGATCGCAAAATCTATTAAGGTATCTTCAAGTTTTTAATTTCAGATCATTTAGATAACTTTTTAATAAAAATGAAGCTTTCTTTTTGCTACGTACGATATTAAAATTATACATAAGCTGTACATAAGTCACGCGTGTACTGTAAGTTTAAGTTATTGCAAAGTTTTCCTTTGAAATTGAATTTTATAACTTTGTTGGATACTTGGGAAATATTTAATTATGACAGTACCATCGTTTTCGTATGGAAAATATGCAGTTGTTTTAAATAATTGTAATGGCAGCAACATTCACATCAAGACTTGTGAAGAATATATGAATAGGATGAAAAATGAATCTTGTAAGTGTTTTTGCGGTACTTTTAAGACTCCCCTGGTTTTTTTCATCTCGTTCTTTATTGTTAGGAAAAGTCGACATTTTTTTTCACCCTTTCGCAACTGTTTTATACACGATTTTATGTTAGCTTAAAAATTGTTACTAAGTCATGAAATCATCTTAAAAATCTCGTGGTTTTTCTCATGAAACAGGAACGGCCAACGTGATAAGTGTACTTTAACCATTTTTATTTACATGTAATTTTGGCATGTCAGGACTGTAAAAAAAGCTTATGTCGTTTGGCTTGGATTTTGAATTGTTTATTAGGCGAAATAACTCTGGATCTATTATTATACATCTGTGTAATGCGTATGAAATGCGAGCGATTTTGTTGAGTTTGCATGACAAAAGAACATGTAACTTCGATTATTATGAGAATTTCTAATGTTCTTTAGATTTTCAAATTCCTTATAAGATTTAGTTTGTTTATACGGTCAATCTGATTAAAACTGATAAATTTGTAAGTTGTTTACAATTTTGGAAATTCTCAAAATTTATAAGATATTTAATTATATATTGGAAATCGTTTCAAAAAATTTTCGTAAACACAGACAAATTTGTCAAGATCGATCTCATAATAAAATAAATCTTGCAAGGAATTCGAAAATCTCACAATATTTTAGACATTCTCATGAAAATGAAAGTTACAAAAGTATAGTAAAGTGCTTTTCGCTCCATTGTTTTTTACCATAAAAAAGTGTACTTGGTTGTATACTTTTTCCAGAATTGAGTAACAGCTCTGCCATTAATTTTTTCTGTAGATTTTTTGCTTGCTGTATTAAAAATGTAAACATTTTCCGTATGTTATTTTTGAGTAATTTTTATAATATTTTTATTTTGTTTTTCAGCACCAAAGAACGGCTAAGTATAGACCAGAACACCACGTATTAAAAGTTCCATTCCTTAAGTAAGTCGTGAATGCAGTAAGTATTAATTTTTCCACGAGTGCCTTTCCATCCGCAAGAACACGAGAAACAGTATTTTTAGTTGAGCATTTTATTATTCAATAGAAAAGCCACTGAATAATATATTTTGTAACGTAATTTTGTCCATGTTTACTGTACTTAAATATGAACTAGTCAATTTAATTATCAAGATTTTGGCATGATTGGACACTGAAAAATCTTGATTGTTATTTAATAATATTATTATGAGGATAAAAGTAATTGTTGAATTTTTGTCACACACATATAGTTTCCTAGAAAAAAAATGAGATTTTTTATTTTCTCGGAACTTTGCATTTATATCCATGTTGCATTACAAAAAATTTACATATATACTCAGCGTATCAGTTGAAAGTGGATAATTATGTTTTTTCTGTGAAAATAATAGTGGGTGTAATAAATGTTGTGAATTTTGCTTTCTTTGGAATAATAAATGATGATATTAGAATTCATTTATTAATAGAGTTCTTTTTGTACCACAGTGTAATTTTGACGTGGAAGACTTAATTTTCGGAATTCTGAAAATTTTCACAAGTTTCAAAATTATCCGAACTTTACTCGAGAATAAAATTCCGAGGATTCAAGATACTCCTTGAATAATTTAATTTGTAATGATTTTCGAAATCTTTTAATTTTTTTCATTTTCCGAAAGTTCTCCTTTTTACGAAAGATTTAAAAAATCAATTTTATCAGAACGTTATCGGAAACAAAACTTCGAAAAATGATAAAATCTACATAGACGGACATCGGTTGGTAACCCTGTTTCTGTAAAACATATCGCCATGACTTCTCTGTTCGCATTCTAATCATACATTTATGTCAAGATCGATGTAAACACACCTCACACTTTATCGTTATTGTCAAAACGTTAATGACCCGTGTAAACTTGACAAATGAACTGTCAATTATCTGACGATTCAAATGTCATCAATGTTTCGTTCAATAAATAACATTATTTACACCCATGCATTTCAAATCCTGTCTCGCTGAAAAGTAACCAAACATCATAAAACCGATCAATAACACTCATCTTTTATTCAAACTGAAGGGTAGAAACATGACAACAATAACATTGTTTTTCACCAAATGTCACTAACATGCGTTTTGAAACTCATAACAATAACTCTTTCTCCTTCCCACCAGTCCCACCTGCTCTCATTTACGACAATTTTATAGTGATTTTCAATGTGCGCACGTTGGCGCGTGCCGCGCATTATGATATTAAATCACTCCCACCACCCCAGCAATCGCATACAAAACAACCACCCTCAAACTGCCTCAAACAAAAAAATCCCAAAAAACAAACTAAAAAAAACTCATTTTTATCCACCACATCAACCAAATCCATTTAAAAAACTCATTAGCATTATATGTGATTCCTTTGAAAAACAACCCCTTGACTCGTGATTATTTTTGAAGATCGACCGTTACAGAAATCACTAAAAAATGCCCAATAAAAACGGTAAATAAAAAAATTCCCTATTTCACAATGCAATAAACATTTATTTAATCAAAAGTGTTCATTTCAGTACATTGCATGCATCTATTGTTCAAATTAAAAATTAATAGTAACATTATAGTAAAAGTCGCGCGCGAAATCGCTTTTTTGGGATTTTATAATGGTGATAATGGCAGCATTGACAAATACGTGATGGCCGTTGCCAGCGATTGGAGAAACGCGTACACGGTCCGTCCTAATCGCTGTTTATTCGCGAAAACGAGTGTAAAAGTCGCGTGATTGCGAAACGTGCGCCGGTTATTAGTTTCTGTCAAGTGAAATAAGAATCGAGGGAATAAGGAAAACGGCTGATCCGCGGGATTAAACGGCTCGAGAGGACGGCGTTTTGCTAAGGTAACATCGACGATTCTCAATCGCGACGCTATCGTCGTACCCGGGACCGATTTCGGGCTGTGAACCGCGGAACCGATGTCATTAAGGTTTTCGGGTCCCGGCCAGGGCGGGAAAACCCGCGGTGGCATCGCTTTCCTTTTGTTTACGCCTTGTCATTTGTTTTTGTTGTGTGGCATAACCGCGCGCCGCTGCTGTCACATACACGTAGTGTGCGCGTGTGTTCGAATGGCACAGAATGGCACACATTGAAGGGCCATGTCCATGAGCACGTAGCGTTTTGAGATAGAAGGGTTTTGGTGGTATACATGGCGGGTTCAAAGGGATACGCGGGAAGGTTTAAAAAACTTTGGATGATCTTGAGGGTAGTTTCAGGGAAAATATCGAGGAACTTTAAAGGACGTGGATTTTGTAAAGATAATTTGATATATTATTGAAAAATTAGGGATTAAATAGTAAATTCGACTGTTTTAATTACTTTTGTTTTATACATTCTTGTAGAATTTTGTTTTTCTACTTGAAAGTCTGGTTTGAATTGTGAAATAATTTTTTTTATTTACTGTTTTGGATTGTGAATGATAAGTAATCGGAGTGATGGTTTATTGTAAATATACAATGTCTTGATAACATAACTTATTGGGATTTGAACTGGAATAGATTTAATTACACAATGACTGAGTAATCCTAAATTATTTTGCAAAAATGAATAACATTGACATGATATAAATTCCTTTTTTTTTCATTTTGTAAATTTCTTCATGTTTTATCATTACTTTTTTGAAGCCATTGCCAGTTTTTAAAAACGATACTTATTAAACAATTAAATTTAACCTTTTTGTCATTTGAGAAACATTTGCACACAATTGTTCATTAAAGACATTGAAGTTGAATTCTTACCTTTCTTTCCATTGATTTTTTAATGTTTGATGGATGACCCCCTTTCTTGAAAATTCATTCATGAATAATTAAGAGTTATGTAGTATTGATTTTTTAACTCTTTTTTCTGCAGTGCAAACTTTGAAATATTAAAACTGTTCTCAAAATCCTTGATGTGACTTTTAACTGAAACCTCAACTAAGTGAAGTAATTAAATACTAAGAAAAACTCATAAAAAACCTTAATTCGCTATAATTATTCATTGAACACTTTTCAGATAAAAAACAGCACATTGATTTGAACTTACAAAAAAACCTTTTTCAGTAATCTTATTTTTATGACCAACCCATTATTTCTTCAGAAACTGAATTTGACATTAAATTGCAAAGACGAAAAAAATGTTTCGTAGAAATTCGAAACTTACATTAGATTTGAAAATCTCGCGCTTTTTTGCTACGCTGTACTGCAAAAACAGCTCATCTGAAATTTTAGTTCCAAGCGAACCCTACGCTTCCGTAGAGTGCGCGCGCGACGTCAATAACCTCAATAAATTGTCCGTTTTCCAGCTGTCGTTTTGATAGTTTTTTTTCTGTTTATTTTTCAATTTTTGCAAAGTTTGGAACTTTTTCACCCGTTGCAAGTGACCCAGGACAATATCCACTCATTTCAGAGAGATTTTCTCATTTCAAAGGTGTGATTTCGTGTTCAGTGTTTTTCAACATTATTCTTTGTTTTTCCATTGCGAATAGTAAATAACGTCAACAAACGGTCTTTTTTAGTGTTTTTCTCGAAAACCAAACAACATTACCGATAAATTCCGGTGGTTTCCAACAATTTTTTTTAACTTGGCGTAAAAACTTCGTAATTTGTTAGTTGTATACACATTGTGTGATTGTCGGTCAAATTGTTGGTTTCGTTAAGAAAAAACCGTTGCAAAATATACGTTAAAAATTATAACGAAGTCGACGATTCAATTGTTCATGAATCTATGGGATTTTATTACATTTCGAGTAAAAAGTGTGTTTGACAATTTGGTTGTGGATGTGTCAAAATAGTCGAGTTAAACTTAGTTAAACTATAGCTGCAATTTTTAGATGTTGGTATGAAAATTATGGTACCTAATTTTAATCGGGAGCGTTTGTTTACGTAAAAATACAACTGACAACTAGATCGCACAAATTTATTGTAATTGTTGTACAATCAATAATTTGAGTGTTTGTCACATTTTTTTGAGGAAATAGACAGTTTCAGGTCCATTTGACATTTTTTTGTTTTCTGTTGTTTCGAACGTTTTTTTTTTTTTTTCATTCTTATAAAAACTTTTAAATTCGTTTATTGTACTGACTGTAATTTTTGTTCTTTGTTTTTCAAAACGTTAAAAATTTCGTAGAATTGTTGATTACATATTAAAGATAACATTAAAAACTAATTTTCAAAATTAATACTGTGTTGATAATATATATTTCATTATTTTTTATCAGCCTGTAGAAATTGCATTGTCAATGTATCTCGTACACATACAAAAAAAAATGCAAAAAGACGAGATAACATGAAAAACTAATTTTAAAAATTAATACTGTGTTGATAATATATTTTTTATCAATCCGTAGAAATTGCGTTGTCAGTGTATCTCGTACAGATACAAAAAAATTCAAAAAGACAAAAAACATATTTTCGAATAATAATTTGACATTTTTGTTGTTGCAGATTTCTGCGAGTGAAAATTTTTCCTCCTCTATATCATTGAACTGCAAATGAATTGAACAAATGCCATTTATTCGTAAATGGGTCAATGTTTATTGTACTTGGACTCGAATATAAAATTCGTTGCATCGAGTGTTGTGAACGAAAGTCCAGGGATGTAAAGTTGGTAATCTTCCTGGTTTGAACAACCAGGAAATCGTTCGGATGCGGATACCGAAAAAAAAGAGAACGCCAAAAGTCAAAAAACGCGTAATGCATTATGCGATTGCAGCAGGACAAGAGATAATGAAGTTATGTTTCTTCACGAAACGTATAAGGTGAATAATTCTTGCTAAATTGGTTAAAAAGATTTAAATCACTAACAAGATTTATTGCAGCTTGAAAAACTTGAATTTTTCAGAAAATAATTGCAGTTGGAAGTTTTCACAATATAACACTTGGTATTCTTTTTATATATATTACATGTAATTCATAATTTAGTTTGTAATCATTATTGCTCGACATAATTCAATTATAACCATCTTTGCTAAAAAAAAAAAAATGGACAAATGTTTTCAATACTCTGTAAAGTCTTTTAAAATTATCTAATGTTCTGTTGATTGGAAATGTGGAGAAATCACAATTTATTGAAAAAATTGATTTCACAAAAATGTTGGAAAACTCTGGAAAGGATTGAAAATTGCAATGAGAATCTGAACGATTTTAGTAATTTTCCTAGTGTTGTAGACAAAAATGCCTGATAGCCAAATTTTTCTAATTACATTTTGTTATTTTCAAATGAAATTTTGACATTTTGCTCTAAAATATATTCTATTTGATTCGATTATTAATTTGATTTCTCCAAATTATTGAAAGTTCACGTTTTTGGATTATCAAAATGAAAATACATAAATATCGATTATGAAATTTTGAACCTCTTGCGTTTTGACATTTTAAATTCGAATTTGTCATTCTAGAATTGAATTACATAATTTTATCATAAAATTTTGTTATTTTAAAATTGAAATGTGAAATTGATTGCATTGTTATTATTTTTAAGTGATGGCATGCATATTTTTTTAGATTTCCACGTAAACACCACGTGGGGCGAAGGAAAAAACATTAGTGGTGGCTGAACGCTGCCAAAAGAAACGAGGCGCTGCTTGGGCATGCAGCAGCCCCAGTCGCGCCCTCTTCTTGGGGACTCCGTATCCTCGAAAACATCCCCAACTGCTCATCACAATAACCCCGTCGCGGTTCTTACTCACCAGCAGGTTATTATACGTTTTTATCCAATGCCGTGAAAAAAGTGCATACTTTTTCCACTGTGATCATTTTTTGAAGTAACTTCTTCCACTCACGTGATGCTTAAACTCACCTCTGGTTTGTTTTAGAAACCTCACGTTCTTCGAGGAATAAATTGTCTACTAGTTTCAAAAAATACTTTTTTTTACAAATGCACAAAGATGGCGCCTTTGAGTGCACTAAAAATTGAAATTGCAATTTTTGAAAATTTTAGAAAATTTCATCATTTTTTCGAAATTCTGATAATTTAAAAAATTTTTGGACATATTAAAATTTGAAATTTTTTTTTAAATTCTGAGAATTTTCTGTTATTTTGAGAATTTTGGAATTTTCGGAAATTATCAGAAATTTTAAGAATTTGAAAATTTTTCAGAATTTTAGAAATTTTTGGAAATTTTGTAGATTGGATCCAAAAATTTTTGAGAAATTTGGAAATTTTTGGAGATTTTGAGAATTTTGGCAATTTTCTAAAATTTGGAGAATTTTGGAAATTTTCAAAAATTTGTGGAGTTCATAAAAATTTCTCGAAATGTCTAAATTTTTACACGGTTTGAAAATTTTCCAAAACTGGTGCGAAATTATTTCCAAAAACAGTGCGCAAAACGCTATTATGCGCACACTTATTCCGCACTGCTATACTATATCAATGAAAAATGCCATTTTGCGCCCACATTTCGTGCATAAAAAAGTGCCGTCTTTGTGCATGTGTGAAAAAAAAAATACTTTTTTTTTTACAAGTATGATTATTTTCCAGCTTCAGCAATTGCAACAACTCCAGTCGCAGAACACAACAACTCAAGCTGTGACTTTTGCTTTGCAGCAGCCGCCTGGGAGTGTAAGTTTTTAAAAACATGGCATTTCTCCACTAGTTTCGAAACGTATTATTTGTACACCGTTCTTTTTTCATGGATTGAAATCCTCTTTTCAGAACCAAGAAACAAATGCCTCGGCATCGGGCAACCACATTGTTTACCTGAACCAGCTGAATCACAGTCAGATAAATCCGACAGGGAGTGGCATGGGCCTACCCCCGGCCGGCCCCGCATTCGGGGTTGGCCTGAACATGGGACTGCCGCTGTCGTTGCTCAACACGAGCCTGACGTCGCTCACGTCGAACGTCATCACGACGTCGAACCCGTTGCTCAACCTCAGCATACCTGGCATCAACTCCGGCCTCGCCGCCATCAACCCTAGCCTAAGCACCCTCAACGCGTTGAACTCGAACCTGAACTCGAACGTACCTTCCGACAGTATTAGCACCGGCATCGGCCAGGACCTGAACGGCATAAATCAAGGCATCAGTAGGTTAAGCACGCTGAGCGCGACGAGCATCAGCTCGAATTTGTCGGCTGACATCGGCCTCCAAAACCAGGGTATTTCGAATCTTGGACAGAGTTCCGGGACGACGCCGAATCTCAGCACTTCTAATATGAGCTCGAGCGTCAATAGGTTCGTAAAAATGAAAATTTACATTTTTGTTTTGTTTTTTGGAGTCCAAATTTTACCGATGCAGTCAAACAATCGATAGGTCACTAAACGTCCTCGCGTCGACAAATTTCAACCCCACGAGCAGTGCGCAGTTCCCGTTCCAAACGATACAAAGCATTCAGAGCATCGCGCCGCACATCATTGGCTCCGTGTCGAGTTCCGTGAATCCCCAGCAGCCAAACAGTGGGGCTTCCTCGATGGCCAGTTCTTGCTCCAACACGTTCACCAGCACCTGTGGCGCCCCCATACCCGCTTCCTCTACTACCAATACCACGCAAAGCACGAGCGTCAATCAACCCATCAATGTTCCTCAGTTCAGCATCATGAGCTCCAACATTTCCAGTGTGGTCTCTTCCAATGAGGGAGTGACATCTTCGAACACTTCGCATGTAAGTTTAATCGTGCATCGAGAAAATGGTGCTGAAAATATTTTAATACTGAATCTTTTGGATGTATAAATAAAAGTGTATTATTTTCAACATAATATGATTAGGGTTACCAACTGTCTGAGTTTCACCTGGAGACTCCGGGTTTTGGAGATGATCTACGGGTCTCCGGGTGAAACGTTACTTTCTCCGGGTTTGAGGCCAAACAAGACGAAACGCGAAATTTTTCATTTAAAAACTTGTGGTACTTTTGAAAATATCAATTTTTTCATAATTTTTTAACTTGCAGAAAAGTTGAAAAATTTCTTATATTGTTACGATAATATAACTGTGGCGAATTTTCTATCATTTTAATTTTATTTCAATATTATGCAGAATTTCTTTTATATAATATATTAAATTATAATATATTATCATATATTATTAGAAAAATTTCGTTGAATTTCCAATACTTTTTAAAACATCAAAATTGATTGTTATTTTTTTAATTATCCAGAATCTCTGAAATTTTTTACATTTGTTCTATAACATTCGGAATTTTCATAAAACCACGCGTAATTCTGTTGAATTTTCAATAATTTGCAGAGAATAATAGTTTCTCCGGAATTTTGTTGAATATATTATTCATGTCCATCAAAATATTAGTTCTTTCCTTTATATAATTTTGTGACCTTATTTTTACGAAATTCGGCGTTTACGAATTTTTTTTTTTATATACTCTGAAAATTTCGCAATAACACAAAATAAAACTTGACTTGAACTTTTTTTTTATATGGTACACGGTAGAAGTGGTTGAAAAATTTTTTTGACAATATAACCCCCCCCCTTCCCCCCCCCCCTTGATCAAATCTCCGGGTTGGAATTCGGACGGAGTTGATAATCCTGAATATGATTAGAATTTTTACCTTTTTTGATTCCAAGTTTGGATCGCGAAAATTGTACCCAGAAAGTTTTCAGTTTGAAAATTCAAGAAACTAAACTTTCGAATTTCCCAAGTTTGTCCAAATTTTTTGAATGTGTATTTTGAAGTTTGAAAATATAGAGTCCTTACAACTTTGGGATTTTTTACATGTTGAAATTTTTACTAATTTTGCTGCATAAAAAAATTATTAATTTCCTTTGAAATTTTGTTGATCATTTACTATCGTTTCAAAAAACGCGAATAATTTGGTAAGTTTCTTGATGTTACGGAAAAAATGTCAAATCGCAAAAATTATAAAATGTTTTTCATAGTTCAATTTTTTTTTTTTTATGAAGTACTTGAATATAACTTCAAAAAATCGTCAAAAATTCATGCAAATCTTGTAAATGTTTTTGTTGTAAAAAAATCTAACTTTTAAACAATCCTGTAATAGTGTACAATTCCTATTTCCAGGGTTACACGCAAAGGCAGTTTTCCCACGCACCGACGACTCTCGTCGGTTCGAACCAGTCCAACGCCACGATCATTCCAAACATCAAAAACATGCAGAATATCCAGGGAAGGAACAGCAGTTCCCCTGGGAGTCCGCTCTCGATGCCGATGAAGAGTCCGGTGTCGAGCATCGCGCCCCCTACCCCGAGTCCGAGTCCGAACCGATTTTTGCTGAGAAGCCCGGCTTCGAATTCCATGCAGTCGGCCAGGAACAGCCCGAGTCCTGTCGCGAGTTCCACACCGAATGCGAGTTTCAATATTCAGCTCCACAGTCCCATGCAGAGTCCCATACAAATACAGAGTCCCGCGAGTTCAACGCCGAACACGAGTTTCAATATCCAGATACAGAGTCCGGCTCAGAGTCCGTATCCGCCTGCGAAGAGTCCGCATCTTTCGAGCAATTCGTTGAATAATAAAAGTCCTGCGTCTGCTGGGAGTCCTGGACCACCTTTGGTAAAATTTGGATCTGTCAATGCTAATTTTGGTTTGATCAGGGGTGGATTAAGAAAATATTTCGGGGTGGGTTTTCAAAATCTTTAAATACATCATATTATTGATGTTTTCAATATTCATTCAATGAGTAATCAACATTTATGAGCTAAATTGAATGCCATTTTTCAGTTTTTCTAAGGATCTTCGATTAATGTTACTGAGTCAATTTCAGTTAATTCTGGATTAAGGAGAGTTGGTTTGAAAAAAATTCGAAAACTTCAAACTAGCTATTTCAAATTTCAACATCAAACTTGGAACTTTGAATTCGAACATCGAACTTGAAATTTTGGAATTGAGCGTCGAACTTGAAGCTCGGAGTTTCAAATTTAAAATCGGATTTGAACACAAATTTTGAACTTGAATTCCAAATTTGAAACTTTGAATCCTTTGGATTTCAACTTTGAAATTTGAATATATGGACTTCGATCATCTTATTGGAACTGTGTACTTTAAAATTCGAACCCCAGGTTTTGAAGTTCGTGTACTCCTATTCTGAATGACAAATTTCCAATTTTAAAACTTCACTGAATTCTGATCCATGAATTTGTAAATTTGGGGATTTGTATTGTAGAATGAAAACTGTTTTCGAATTCTGTAAATTGCAGTATCTTGCATATGTATCTTGCATATGTAAATCTGCACATTTGAAAAAATGTGTTGTAAAATCGCCAAATTTTGACAATTCACAAAAATATAAATTCTGGAGCTTGGGAATTTTAATTTTCAGATTGCTGAAATCTTTGTTTTGATTTCACAAACTTTAATTTGCTGGGGAAGGGGGGGGGGTAATTGATGTGAGTCCCCCTCCACCATCATTTAGGAGGGGAGGGGGTATTTCCCTCCTCCCTCCCGCTCAAGTTCATTCGCCCCTGATTTTCAGCCGAGCAAAATTCATTGTCAGTGTCAGTCACGACGTACGTATTACCCAGTTTTTTGGTGACATTGTTGAAAAAGTTTTAATATTTTTCGAGATGACCAACAACGTGGATATTTTATCTGATGATGAAATTGAAATTATTTACCAAAACGTAAATATATGACCTAATTATTTGATTAACATTCAGTTTGTTTAAGCAACGTCGAAATTGTTTTATTTTTAACCAAAACAAAAAATGTCACTAAAATATATCAAAGTAAAATCTGAGCTGAACATTATTTCTAAGACATTTTTGGATATAATTGTCAAAAACGTGAATTGATGTATTTCTTTTTGTTTTTTAAATTTTTATACAAGTTATTATTTTAAGTGATGAATCATTTGTAACTCTTTTATTGTTCGTCTGTTGGCAATTATAATGCTTGTAATTGTTTCGTACTTCTCAATTCGTCGATTCTGAAATTGATTTTTGATCACAAGCTTGTTTTTTCAGGGCAGCCATTATAAAGTTCAGTTTTTAAGCTCTTAATTGTCGAATACAAAATGTAGTTTTTTCCGTGGGGAAAAAGTTGGGTATAAAATTGTTGAAATACTGCTTTTGTTGTAATTTTTTCGTTTTAATGACATCTGTTGATTTTTCTAAACAAAATTATTTAATAGGTACTTTGACATATTTGTAGTTTTTATTCGCAGCCCGGAACATGATTTTTTCTTTGGAAAATTTTTGGTTTGTGAATAAGTGTGTTTTTTACTGAGAAAATTTCACAAGATTTAACAAACTTATTTTAGGTTATCAGTGGTTTAAATTTTTGATGATTATTTTTTTGCAGGTTCGACCCAAAACGCCGATTTTACAACCCGGCATGCAAGTGGTTCAGATCATTCATCAAAACCCTCAAGGATTTTCTTCAGCTCCAACGCAGCTTGTGACGCGAACGCATTTATTTGGGAATCAGCAGATTCAAATTGCGTCCGCTAAAACTGCGAAACAACCGCCGCAAATTTTGCCTAAGCCCCCGCATCAACAATCTCCTGTTCAACAGCAGAAACAGAGAACAACTACTACCATTACAACTAATCAAGTATGTTTTTTGTTTTGTTTTGTTTTGTTTTTTTTTATTTTTACTCATGTTTCATCAATTTTTGAAACATAGATCGTCAAAAAATACTTGAAATTTCGAAATTTTGAGAAAAAATTTTCGACGAGTTTTTTTTTCCTTTGAAAGTGTAAATACGACTTATGTCGAAATCAAAATACTTGGAGATTTTCATTCCTTTTTGAAAATGTTGAAAATGATTCGAATGCTAAAATTGTTAGAAATTGTCAAACTTTGGAAAATTGTTATGAACTTCCAGAAATAACAGGATACAATTCTATTTATATCTGTGAGCTTTTATTTTATATCATTTTTATACATTATTTATCAATGGACATTTAATAAATTTATTATACAAGATGGATGACTACTATTTTTTATTCTTTGTCTGAAGAAACTCGTGAAAATGATTGAAACCTGTTGCATATTTCATTGCATTTTTTTTAATCCTCAGATTTATAATTTTTACGAATACTGAAAATTTTTTTGAACAATTTACAGATGCTTGAAAAATTGAGACATAATTTATGACTAGGTTTCGAATTATAGGTTATAAACGTTGAAAAGTTGAAAAAAGAAACCTAATTCGTATCTTCAATTTCCCAAAAAAAAACTCGCGAAAATGAATTGCACTTCTGGAATATTTCATTGAAATTTAGCGAAAATCCTCAGAAATCCTAGATTATTTGAAGTTTTGACGAATGCTATAATTTTTCAAAATTTTCAGCAATGCTTGAAAATTGGACAAATTTTGAAAATCTTAATTCTTTGTTTCATAATTTGAGTTTGTTGAGCTATTTATGTTTATGCAAATGAAAAAAGATTAATTTTATCATAGATGCATTGTTTTTTTTTTTTTTTTCAAGGTGACACAGCAAACGCAGCCTCAGTTGGTTTTGGCTGGACCTCAGCAAAACCAAGCAACCATGATTCCTACTGCGCAGGGTCTTCTTCTCAACCAGGTTAATATTTGGAAAATTGTTCACGTTTTTCATCATGCTTGGGTTTTTCATCAAAAATCATTCACACCATCATCGACTGCTCATATACATCGTCCCTTTTTTAAGTCACATCATTCATCGACGTTTGTGAATTTACAGAGTCCAATCAAGGAATTTAATATTTGTAAAACTCGATTAAGATTTTTGGAAAATAATCCCCATTGTAGCATTTTTTTGGTTTTATAGCATTTTTACTACTCAAGAAGTAATAAAAGTTTTTTGAGTCATTGTGCAATGAAATTTTTCAGAATGCAAAAAAATAGACACGTATTTTTTTTTATTTTTTCGATTTATCAAAATTCTGTATCTCCTTAAATTGAAGAAAAATTTTTTTTCGATTTCAATTTTGATTCTAATTTTTTTTTTTTTCAATTTTTTATTAAATTTTTTCTTTTTTCGATTAATAAAAATTCTGTATCTCCTTAAATTTTTGATTAATAGAAAAAAGAAAAAAAAACCAATGGTCGAATCGAAACTCCAGAATTGTACAATTTCTATTTCTTCAGAGTATTAAAGCTCACAAATTGTTGAATTTTGAATCGATTTTGTTATTGGAATGTTTTTTCCATTTCTATAATTCCTTCCTTGTTTTGGTATTTTACCAAGTTTGGTACACAGGTTCTGCCATCGTCGGGCCCCGTTCTTATGCAACAACAACCGGGTGGCGTTCAATTGATTCTTAGGACTCCACAACATGCTCAACAACAAACGCATACCGCACAGGTGATGGTCTCGCCCATTTTCCATTCACTCTTCGCACCCACATCTCATTTTATTAATCGTCATGCAAAACCTACTAATACGTAACAAATTTTTGGAGTAATCTTTTGTTACATTTAGATTTCTTCAAACGGGAATTTGAAGAAAAATGTTTTTGTTATAGTTAACGCAGCAACAATTAGTCAGAGTCGTTTCGGCCCAAGGGATGCAGCTGCAAAGTATCACGCCGACGTTTTTTGCAGTGCCCAACGGGTTTTCTGCGCCTGCTGCGCCGGTTATCAGGCATACACCTTCTAGTCCAGCGCCAGGTATTAAAAAAACACTTTGATACTTGGAAAAATTGATTAAATTTAATAGCGATTAAATTAAATAGCGATAAAGTTAAATAGCGATTAAATTTAATACCGACAAAAGCGTAAACTTGAAGAATAAAGGAACATTATCTTGTTGAAAACATAAACGATCAAAAAATGAATAAAATAAAAAATAGAACAATGTAGAACTTAGATTCTAAAATCCAAAAATCTTGTTTGCATTTTTGAAAGTTTGCATTTTTGAAATTTATATAACTTTTGAACTGTCAAAATTTCATAATTCGTCAGTTTTATTAAATATCTAGAATTTCATAATTTTTTATGTATTCTCGAAAATTTCTGCTAGGTATAAAATATCTGCAAGATACCTTGAAAGCATAATTTGACGCAAAGAAATAAAACAAGAGCCAAACGAATTAAAATCTTTTTTTTTCTCCATTTACAGCAAACCCGAGCAACAGCAGTCCAATCGTCATCCAGAACACGATGGTGCAGAACCAGCACCAAATAACGCAGCAGAATGTCCAATCGCCAATGTCTAATTCGGCCCAACCAACTACTATGACCGAGCAAAACCTTCTTCCCCCGCCAAAGCGAAAGTCTAAACCAAAGAAAAAAGCGAAAAAGAAGGAAGAGGAAGCCCCGAAACTCGATTTGGCAAGTATCATGAAAATCTCGGGCATCAGCGATGACGACGGCATGTACGACAACGACATGGTCACCGAACAGGAACCTGTGATGGAACCCCAGCCTGTTCAATTGGTAAATTTTTTCTCTTTAATAGTACATTATTGCGATTGCGGGCAATGTTGATTTTCCGAAACAAAAGAGTTGAAGTCCGAGGCGAAAGCGAGGACGTTAATCGTTTCATAAAATAAACTTTTGCGACGCAATTGGAATACTGTATTTTACTCGATTATAACTGAAAAAGACCTTTGAAGTACCACTTTTGAGTTTAGAGTCGAGTAAAAGTTTCAAAATTGAATTAATTGATAGGTAGACATTAAAAAGGCAGTATTTCGTTTTTCCGCCAAAATACATCGTTCAAAAGAATTGTAAAACTGCCTATTGTTCCAGGATCCCGGTTACAACAACGTGCCCCAGCAGCATCAAAATACCCTGATCCAAGTACCTTCGAATCCTCCCCAAAATTCGCCCTCGGATGCCGGAAACAGCCAATTGATAGCCCAACTTCAAATTCCTCCTCAAAACACGATCTCTGGACAATTGCGATTGGGACTGAACGAAGATGGGAATATTGTTCTGCACCACTTCGCGGATCCCAACCAACCGGAAATGGACCAAACCATGGCCCAGGCGCTCATCCGGTCTTTGTCCCAAAGCGGGGGACAGATATCCCAGCTTTTGGGACAGGCCCAATTGGCGCCAACGTCGCAACCAAAATCCGCGAAACAGCCGGTGACAGTCAGTAATCCTCGTATCACGAGTCCTCAACCAGTCGTCTCTTCCACCACGGTGAATGTCGCTCAAAACGCTGAAAATCAGCAGCACGTAAAAGTATCCAACGTTTCGAAGGGGCGAAACGAAAAAATCATTTACCAAACGAAACAACAGCAGCACGTTGGAATTTCCAAGAGCCAGGGTGTTCAGATAAAGAGCGTACAGCACGCGAAGATCAAAAACACGTACGGGGGAGTCGTTCCAAACAAACAGGTCCAACAGCAAAAAACGTTGAAAAGTTGTACGACCGTTCAAAGAAACGTCCACGTGGTCAAGAATAGTCAAAACATCCATCAAATTGGCATCCAAGAATTGGAGCCCCAGACGTTGCCCATATTTCAGCAAAATGTAACGCACACTGTGCAGACTCAGAATGTGCAACATATATTCGAACAAAATATGCAAAGTGGCAACGCCTTGGTCCAAAATTGCTCGGACGCCATCAAGGTGGATATGAGCGTGCAGCAAGCGATCAATGTGTTGCAGCAAAATATTGGGACAAATATGGAGCACCATAATTTGCAATTCGCCACCGCTGCGGATGTGAGTCTCTTGGCTCAACAGCAAGAGCAGATCAACAACAACTTCAGGATACAACAAGAACAGCAGCAGCAACAACAACAACAACAACAACAACAACAACATCAACAACAACAACAACAGGAAGCCAAAATGAACAATCATCATTTTGAACACATCCAGCAACACCAGCAACCGAGGATTTTGATCTCCAACAACTCCTGTTACGAAGTACCAAAAACGGAGTTCAATGCTCCCAAGTTGAATCCCAACATTCTCAACACTTTGACACATTTGAACCCGAACGACCAATTGCTGGTTGCCATGGCGGATGGTCAAATGAGAGTCGTCAGCCAGCAATATTTGCAACAGTATTTGTCGGGCCAATTGAATTCGCTGGGTCAGCATCAGCCTCAGGTTCAGCAGCAGCAGCAGCAACAACAGCAGCAGCAACAACAACAACAACAACAACAACAACAGCAAAAGGCTCAAGGCCAGCCGCAAAAAATCGTCATCGGAGAACCGGATTCGAGCAATCAAAACCTTCAGGGTGTGCAAATCAACACGCCGACGAGTCAAATAATCGTCAACAGTTCTGGAGGAGCGCCTACTATTCAGAACAATATTCAGAATATCGTGGTGCAAGCGGCGCCATCGCAGATGGGGCATCAGATACACATTCAGAATGCCAATTTCCCGGCCCAGTTCATCGACCAGCTGAATCAGCAACAGGTCAAGAGCTTTTCCAGCGGTGGGCCAGTGGGTGCGACGACGACGACGACGACTGCGACTACTACGACGACAAAGAAGCCGAAATCGGGGGTGAAGAGGAAAATCGTTGTCGTAGGGCAAGGTGTTAACCCTCCGGTGAGTTGGTTTTGTGCTTTTTTGGGGGTTTTGGGGTCATATCGTGAGGTTGCAAAAATGTTTCAAAAAGTATAGAAGAAGTTTGATAAATATTGAAAAATATTTAATTTTATTTGAAAAATATTTATTTATATTTATTATACTATATTATTATATTTATATTTATATTTATTAAAAACATTTATTTCATTTGATAAATAATTTTGAAGTTTGATAAATATTGAATGTTTTCAACCTTAGAGTACAACATTTTTTATTTTTCTTATCTTTACATTTTTATTTTATCAACTCAAATTTTTATCCATCGAAAAATTATCATTCTTTAAGTCGTGTAATATTACTGAAATAAGGGATTTCGAAATAACCGTCGAGGTTTTAAAGTCCAGTTCTCTCTTTTTGTTATTTTTTTATTTTTTTTATTCTTGAATTTGAATTTTCATTATTTTCATTTCGTAATTTATGATACTTAGTTCTTTGAATTTTAAGCAAATTAGATTTTTTCCGTATTTTAATGTTCATTTATTTCGTTTACAACAATAATTCTGGAAATTTTCAGCAATTTTAAAAATATTTCGCCATTTTTTAAAAATTAAATGACATTTTATTTGATCACTTTTCAGAAGAGTTTGTTGCAATATATTGTATACATCATTCTTTCGCATTTTTTTATCGACAAAAATTATGTGAAAGTAGACATTGATGTATTAAATAATAACTGCATGAATCGATAAAACTTTTGCATTCTGATAATTCATTTCCATTCGCTTTGTTCGAATGTTTATTTAAATACCGATAACATTTACATAAACTTAGTACAAGTGTGAGTCATTATCGATTTCTGTGACTTGAAAACTTGATCGAGGTCGTTTCATTTCTTTTATAATATAAATCAACATTTATAACATCCAAATTTATAGTTAAAGCAATTCATTTTGGGTGATTAATTGTTCGTTGAATCTTGTTTTCAAAATGTAAGTAAACTACTTCGAAAAAAGTGAAAAATTATTGTATAGTTTTAAACTTGCTTTTTAAAAATTTGAGCATATTGAAATTAAATGTGCTTACTTTTGTTCAAAATTTCCGAACTTTACGAATCACTTGAAATAATAACATTAATAATATTTGCAGAAATTGCCCGTACATTCTAAATTACATCAAAATGATCAAATAATAATTTTTTACTGAGGATGTCAATTTCTAGAATTCTTGAAAAAAAAAAGAATTTTTTTATTTTAGACAAAATGTTCCGTCACAATAATTTTTGGATTTATCCAATTTCAGGGAGTTGTACAATCTAGATTTAAAATTTGCAACAGCTGAATTCGTTTTTCAATCAATACTTCAGATTTGGAAGGAATAAAAATGTATGCAGAATTGACAAACATTGATTTACAATTTTTTATTGCAGCCACCGACAAAAACTGTTGGCGTTTCTCGACCGACCCTGGTGACCAATGTGTCGGCGCCTCAGAAAGTGGAGGGAAAACCCTTGAATTTTCCCTCGCAAAATCTCGACCCCAACAAAAATGAGTGCGTCCAGGATACCCTGAACAGGCCGTTGGCGGTACCAGTTTCTACGCCACCCAACCAAATGGTTTACAAAGCACGCGCCTTACATTTACCGCCTCAAAATCACCAAACCCTGAAAAATGTGCTGCAGACTCACAGCGTCCCTTGCAAAACTCAAGCGGATCAGGTCGTTGCCGGGGAATTTTACGAGGAGCAAGGAAAACTCATACCTTGTGGGAAAGTTCTTCCCAATGCTTCGCAAGTTGTTGGCAATGTGAGAATTTTTTTTTCTTTTTCAATCGATTAAAAAAAGCATCACAACTAAAATTTAAATTTATGAATAACTGGGTAATCGTATATCAAATTGATTATTATCTGGTCACATTACACAATTTTTTGAGAATTGTGCTGTTGTAAAAAAGAAAATAATTTTATTTTCAAATTTTAGACTTTAGATTTAGATTTTTTTTAGGAATGAAAACTGAAATTGATTGATGATTGATGAATTGTGATTTTTTGGATTCGATGGATTTTTTTCTACAATATTGTGCTTTTGTAGTATAAATGATAATTTTTTTTATTTTAGACTTCAGATTTGGACTTTTAATCTAAATTTGATGAATAATTGATCCATCGTGATTTTTTGGACGTATTGTGTAATTTATGTATTTATTAATAATTATATAATTTTTTTTCTTTTTACAAAATTTTATTTTTGTAGTGACAATACTGTCTTTTTTACTTTTCAGACTCCAGAAGTGCCATCGAATGTCGTCACTTTGCCCCCGAGCAACATTTGCAAAAATTCAACCTCCACGACGCACACGCAGACGCAAACTTTTCCAGCGCCATCTCCTATGGCAATTAACTCCCCGAATCTTCCAATGAATGTAAAAAATATGAGAAGTGAACCCAACAGTATTTATCACGCGGTGGGTATTCCAAATTTTGTATTGTAAATCTCAAGTTTCGTATTTTCGAGTTGAGACTCAAAGCTCTAAATTATTCCATCATTACGATGTTCAAATTTTTCGTATCTAAATTTGTAATTTATAGAATTCATAATTTTTTTCATTGTTGAATGCTCTTTTTTAAATTTCATTTTATAATTTTCTGAAATTCGATAAATTTTGATGTTTTCAAATTGTTGAATATCAAAATTCTCTCAAGTTAAAAAAATATACGATCTCAGACATTCTTAAACTCATGGTTATTCAAATTTGAACACGCGAATTTATCATAAATATCAATATCAACGAAAATTCAGACGGTTTAAAAGTAAAAAAAATTCACAAAATTTAATGCATTTTTTTTTTTTTTTTTTTTTTTTTTATGACTTTGGAACCAGAAAAAAAATCATTTCTCATTACCCTGACTTTAGAATACTTGAAAATTTTCCAAGTTTGTTTTTCGGTCCACTATCTCTATACCATCCAAAAAGCTTTAAATTTTGAAAATTCTCGAAATCTATTGAACTGTTTTTTCTTTTCAGCCGCAGCAGCCTATGGCGCACGTGGCGAGCACGCACCAGGTGCACGGCAAACAGCCGATGAAAGCTTGCCAAATGTCGAGTAATCCGTCCAGTGCGAGCGCGCAAGTTTTTGCGGCGTCGCAAAACTGCATACAGGCGATCCAGTGCCAAACCGAGCCACCCGCGGACGTGAAATCGAGCGTCCAAAGTACTAGTCCTGTGAAGCAAGAGCTTTCATTGGCCCAACATCCGACCACGAGTTCGCACGCTATGGTCACGTCGCCGAGGATGCCCGTCAAGGTCAACCACGAGGTCGTCCAAAACACTGGGAACGTAATCAGGCAACTGGTGCCACCTGCGACGACGCCGCAGAAAGCACGAGTTGGCACCAAAAGGCCCGCGACTACTCCCACATGTCAACTCATGGCTCGCAGCGAAATGTTTGTTTTTTTGTTTGTTTTTTTTAAGTGAATGTCAAAAACGAGTGTAATTTTGAGTTTGGAAAGCATTTTTTAGGGTTCGGCTGGTTAAAAATTTTCGAAATGTTTTAATTTATTGTACTGTCGAATTTGACAGATTATTTTTTTTGTTCTGTTTGGAAGAATTATTGGAACAGTTATGGGAATTTTGAAATTTCCAAATCGATCATTTTTATCTTTTAAAATTGTTCAAAAAAAAAAAACAACTAAGTTTTGGGTAAAAAATTATTAACGTAGTGAAATGTAAGTTTATGGATCATACAATCGAGAATTTGGAATATTTTGAAAGTCAAATTTAAAAAACTTGAAAGTTTGAAATTTTGAAGTGAAAATTTTAAGTAGAAGATTTGTATTTTGAAAGATTTTTCGATTTTGTAAATGCGGAATTGCAATTTAAAAATCATTACATTAATAATTATTACATTAATTCTACATTAATGTAACAAATTATGGGATGAGTGTAAAATCATAATTTTGGGGAAAAATGAATCGTATAATTGTCTAGAAAGTTGAGAAATTTTGTGAAATTATAGGATTTTCTCGTTATAAGTACAAACAAGCATTTTTGGACATAAAATTAATGATTATTTTTTGGATGAAAAAAGTTGCTTTATGAAGAATACGAATTTTTGGAATTTTAGGTTTGAGCAACAATGGAAAATGGACCAAAATGGCGCTGCGAATCCCGACGTGAACACTCCATTTGCGAGCATTCGCGACGCTTGCAAGCGACTCATGAGGTACCACGTTTACGACGAACCGGTGCCGAGCGAAGAATATCTTGCGAAAACCGACGTTATGTTCGAAGAGACGGCGAAGCATTTATTAAACAAATACGATGCCATGAAAACCAAGTATTCGCACCTTCTGTACAACGAAAGCATGGTACGGTTTTCGTACAATGTATTTTTTTTCTGAAATTTGCCGATAATTGGCACTTTTCATTAATACATTATGTAACTACTCGTTACATAATGTACTATTTTACATCTTTGTTTTTCATCGCCTAGTGATTCTAGTTTTCATGACAACCTTATGAAATCATTGAATAGGTTTCATAAAATAATGCTAATTTTATAAGGTCGATTTTATAAAAGTTTCTTGAAAATTGTAATAATTAGATTTTGCGTTTAATTTTGTTCTCCACGCGAAATTTTGATTTTAACAAAAATCAACGAAATTCTTGTAAAATCTTTCTAGATTTTTCATTAATTTTTTAATTTTTTTCTTAGCAAATTTTTCTTTTCTTATTAGATATTTTATTATTTTTTTATTCGAAATTTTATAATATTTCTTTTTTTTTCTTTTTTCTTATTATTAGATTTTTATTATTATTAATTTTCTTATTAGAAAAAAGAATTGCACATACCATTGATAAGAAAAGAGAATGTCCGATCGTTAGTTTTTATGAGGTCACCTTATAAGAATCGTAAAACTTTGAGGAATTTCGTGAGGTCGCCTCATAAAAAACTAAATTTTTATAACGAAATTTGTGATTTTTCAAGTACTTCGTCGATTCTTATAAGAATACAAATTACTAGGTTACCCCTATTTTTTTCATTGTATTTTGTTTTTCACGATGTCATGGTGTCTGTCATAATGACGGAATAATTGAATTTAGTCAACATTTGAATACCTGTATAAATTAATTTTTTTATCAATTTTTTTCAGCGTGAGGTAAGGACGTCCGAGTTGATGATGATCGACCGAATGATGATGACGGATGAGCAAAATTCGTTTAACAAGATAAAGGATCAACTAAGAATGAATGGTGAGAAATTCGGGTATTTTACATTGATTTTATCAAAAGCTTAGAAGAGCAAATTAACAAATTTCTAATTCATAAAATAATTATTATTCTCAGAATTGACCTATCAAATAAGATTATTTAAAAATTGACAATCTATAAAATTTACAACTCTGTTAAATATCGCATCAAACATTTTTCATTGATAGAACTCAAAAACTCGAAAAACTTTTGTCAACATCTCACTTGCAATTCGTAACTATGAATTTCAAAATCCGACAAAATTAAAATTACTACCAAATTCAATAACTAACATTACTAATTCAATTACTAACATTATTACCATTACTAATGTTACTATATTTATTTATTACTTAATTTTTTGAATTACTATATTTTATTATTACCATTATTAATTCAGTTACTACCATTATTAATATTACTATTGTATATTTATTTATTACTTTATTTTTTAAATTACTTTATTTTATTACTACCATTACTAATTCAATTACTACCAATTCCAAATCTAATGAAACCCCCGATTCCCGCAGATGAGTCCAAAAACCCGGAGGGACTCCTGGTGCCAAAGAAAGAAACCGACGACGTGAACGCCCTGATCCCGAACCTGGCCCACGCCCCCGTCAAGAGCGAGTTCCAGGACGACTACCCGGGTGGCGCCTCGCAGTCCTCCATGAACGTCGGCGAATACGACGAGTACACGGAGATCGCAAAAGCGGTCGGCGGCATGTACAATTGCCCCCCGCCGACGGACGCGACCCCCAGGTGTTCCGCGCCATCCGCGAAAAGGACGCGAACTAACGGCGATTACCGTGAACAAAGTGCTAGTGCGTCGAGACATTTTCAGGAACTCCAGGGTCGCCCCGGCACCTCCAGGGACCTGGAGCGCGACCTCCTCGAGGACAACAAAACCGAAGAGCACGCCCGGGACTCGCAGAGCAACTCGGCGCCCGTCGCGCAGGACGACATTACCGCCCAGGTGCAATCGGCCATCGACAGTATTCTCAAACTCAAAAATCGGCCCGCGAGCGCGTCCACGGGCCCGATCACGGCACAGGCCGGCAACCCGGCCGATACCAAGGACACCCTGGATCAGGCCGTGCGCAGCATCGTCGGCTCGTGACCCTCTTTAAGCAAAGTCTTTTAAGGCATTTTCGCACCTTGGCGAGAAACACTGTGAATATCGGCGAACATGGATTGAGTTTATTGATTTTTTTTTTTTATAAAGCAAAACACGGTTTCATGATAATTGTAAAAATGAATTTTTCGGTTAGAGTTCTGTTGTGATATGTATAAATTATTGTATGATAGGAGGGTTGGAGAGGGGGGAGGGAACTTTTATTTATTTGACGGGTGATGTTTCGAGAGCTTTTTTTTGGGGGGCGGCGGGGGGGGGGGGGGGGGATAATTCTGTGTGGTGTGTTGGGGGGGGGGGAGTTTTGAAAGGGGTAAGAAAAAGGCCAGAAACGAAACCGTCCAAAAAAACAAAGGGGGGCCCAAAAATTATAGTCATTTAAACTTTGAAGTATGAAATTTTTCAACTGAAAAATTCTAATTCTTTTTACTTAATATTTTGATTATTTTCCAATAGATTTTCAAAATTTCAAAATTCATAAGTTTTAAAATAAGAAATAAAAGTATAAAAAAAAAAAAAAAAAAAAAAAAAAATTGTAATTTTCTAATTTTTTTCAAAATTGGGCGCTTTTCACCGAAACGCCCCTTCCCGAATTATTCCCCCCCCCCCCCCCCCACCATCAATTCCGACGCCATCTTGTTTTTCTGGACGGATTCGTTTTTGGACCCTTTCATATCCCCGTTTTGTAGAATTTGGAGAATCGGTAGTACAAGAATAGAGATGTAAGCATGTTTTTTTTTTATTTGAGGACAGGAGTTTTGTTTTTTCCTGCATTTAAATGTGGTTTTAATGAAAATTGGGAGATTTATGGAATTAGTTTTTTTCATTTAGTTGGGATTGTTTTTTGAGATGAATTTATGCCCGTTCGTTGATTTGTTGGGAAATTTTTGAATTTCAAAATTCATCTGAATTTTAAAGATATTGAATATTCAAAGAAGGTATTCCCGAACATTGATTTAGTTTTAAATAACTTATTATTTAAATTGTAATGAATTGTAGTCCAAACATTTTAAACTAAATGTTTTTTGATTTTCTTATTTCCACATTTCGGCAGTGAATAAAGACTCCCCCAAGAATCCTAGCCGACTTATCATGAAAGCACATCCGAAGTAGAGGACCTGTGAATGGTACATTTTATTGAGATACAGATACATTTTACAAAACGCAGTTTTCAAAACCAATGCATTTTTTAACGTTTTGCCGAGAAATTGAACGGTCTTATCGACAAATTGATGAATTTTACGTGTCTTATTGACGGTTCCTCTACAGTGTACAAAAATTTTACGTTTTTTTTTTAACTGGAAATTTTAGCACAAATACAGGCGCATGGTTCTGCTGTATGTACAATTTGTAAAGAGTGAATAAGAACATCGTCTGTTTTTCAAGTATGTAAGACTGACATAATGTATATCCATAGATGAAAATATTTCTTCTTGATTGTACATATTTTTTAAATGCAAGCGTGACTTATAATGCTTACCAACATGATGAGAAATATATGAATAGTTGCTAAGCCGCTTGATAAAATCAAGGATAAACCAGTGTTTGGATCATTTCTGGTGCGACCGTTTAGTGATATTATTTAATTAGACGCTATTTTGAAGCCTATATTATTTATTGGAACGGCAGCGAGAACTTTATTTATGAATCGAAATGTTTTTATTTAATTTTTGATCTTGTGTGATGCGAAATTTGCTGTAAGATTTTTTTGTGATATGTAAAATTGTCGCATAATACAAATGTGAAATCATCGGTGTGAAATCAACGAACGATTTTGTTGCCAGGCATTTTACTTATGTTAAGAATCTTGTCTACTTCTGGTTTTATACTTGGTTGTCTGATTTCTCATACAATTTTTGCAATAGTTCCAAGAGGATTACCGTGATGGTAAACCAATTTTCCGTGTAAAAATGAAATTTCATGGATGTAAGAATGGTGGATTATTCCAGGAATATGATTTGGGTTTAAAAATGTAACAATGAAGGTCGAGCACTTTTTCAATATAGTCAAAATATTGTATATCAGAATATGTATTGCTGAATATGTCCTTGTATTTGTTTTTACACTTTTTTTACCAAATTGTGTTCCAGAAATGATGCATCACTTTTACGTTTGTAAAATACCATTTAAAATGTATATAATGATAACTTTTTATAGCATAATAAAAATGAATCATTCAAACTGAACAATTTCGTACATTATTTACCTTTTCTACATTGCTGATTGAAAATGTAGAGCTAATGCAAAATCAGCACTGGAATCAATCTGATATATATTAAATATAAAATCAAGTGGCCTAAAATGGATAATGCTAATGCACATTCAGATTTCACTAATCAGCACTCAATGTTGCACACGTTTGCCCTTCTGAACAGGTTGTGAAAGTATTCTGAACTCACAAATGTTCGTAGTTTTTTTATAATGAAGCCATAAAATCATTCAGTACCCAGTATTATAATTGTCAAGCATTTGGCTTTATTGTTCAATCGTGATGGCTTCACGTCTGATTTTATGTGTGTGAACTTACTTTATTTCTTTGCAATACAAAATATGCACTCATTATATTTTCATAAAAACATTTTATTGTAACAACTCTTGTTCGGCACGTAGTTATAAACAATCTTGATAAAAAGTAAGTAACCTTACAAAAAATACCTTTCCTTCAAAAATCCACGAAAATACCAAGTGCATACTTCCATATTCACAGAATATTTTACACGTATTATCATACAATAAAAAAATGCCGAGTGTGCAATCTGATCAAGTATTGGAAATGGTGCCCACGTTATTAAAAAAAAAAAAAAAAAAAAAAAAACACCAAACAATATTATCAAAAAACCCTTCCAAAAACACACACACACAAAACCAACAAGAAACCGAAACAACACACAAAAAAACCTAACATTTCCTCGCAAGAAAGAGCTTTCAAAAACAGCGATAGAAATCACGAAGCGACGATAAAAAATTGCAACTTGGCAAACAGTGATAAATTTTAATCGCTCGAATATTTGCAGTGTCATTCGGCATTGTCGGAACTCGACATTTTTCTTATTTTATTAAAAACATGTCATTTCACCCGACAATATCAAAGGCGAAGAACAGTAATCCAGCGACTTTTGTTGTTATCACAATGAATCTCGGTTGATGCGAAAACTTTTTTCGTCAACACTTGTATTTTGTTTACTTCATATGTACACAACAATTGCAAACGCGCGCGCAACGATTTTGGCCGCGACGTAAGCTCTAAAATTGCGCGTTTCATTCAGCTCCAGACGTCGGTCGAGTAACGCTTTTGCGAGTCCATTTTTTTAATGTAATCATGCGCTTGCATTTCGGTCATGTTGCCTTTTTCCATCACGACCTTCAGCAGGATGTTGTGCACGTCGCGAGCCATATTACGAGCGTCCCTTCAAAATGCAGAAAAACATACATAAGGACACATTAAACATTTGTTCTCTATTTTTTGACTAAGCAACCTTCTCTGGAAAATTTTCGGATTTTCCAGACTTGGGAGATTCTATTTGATAGATTTTACAAAGTTTGTTACTGTTAAGTTTGTTATCATAAGCACTTTGTGCTTATGATACAACTTTTCAAGTTTTTAAAAATCAGTAGAAATAATGAAAGATTCGAGTTGTAAAATAATTTGTCTGAAATTTCGGAACCTTTTTACTGAATCAATTCTTCAGAATATTCATGAAATTCCAAAGAGGAAAATTCCTCACCCGCAGACATAAATATGTCCATTCTTTCTCCCAATAACGTCCCAAAGTTCGTCCTCGTTCTCCTCCAACAAATGAGTGACGTACACTTTTGTATCTTGCTCTCGGCTGAAGGCGACGTGCAATTTGAGAGAACCTTTTGCCGCATATCCCTCCAGTTCCTCCCTGTACAAATAATCTTCCTCGCGTTTTCGGCAGCCGAAATACAAAACTGTGTCGCCAACTTCTTTTCCTGCAAATTTTCAAGGATCAACAAACTATCTAAAACATGTTAAACACAAATGTCGCTCCATGGTACACAAACGTTGAATTCTTTTCAAATTGATTACTCGAGGCCAGAAAGACTTGAACAAAAAAAATATTGTGCAGATCAGGGCCGTAGCCAGTAGAGCCCAGGCCCCTCCCGAAATTCCAAGAAACCCACATGACTGAGTTCTTGAAATTATAACTTCTGAATTTTTACTGAGAAATTTTTTTTATCCACGCAAGTCTAGAAATACAAAAATTCGAATACCTAAATTCCGAAATTTCCAAAATCTCTAACTTTCCAAAATATGGAACATCGAATTTTCGATCTATCGAATGTACAAACATTTTCCGAACATATGAAATTACAGAAACGAATGACTAGAATTCGGAATTATTTTGAATTTTAGGAATTTCTCTAGTTCAATATTTTTTAAGTTCAAACCGTATAATTTATGAGATTAGTAGATTCTCAAAATTCTCGTAATTGAAAATTTGGAATTTTAACATTCAAAAGCTTCAATTCGAATGTTCCAATTTTCTACCAAAAAATCCGGTTATTTAAGAAATTTCTGATGACGGATACACCAACGTCGCCAATTTTTTAAATCCGAATCTTAACGTATGTATATTTCAGAATATAAAAAATTTGAAATTTTGAGAATTCCGAGTTACATGAATTACAAATTTCCAATACACACAAATCCCATTTCAGGAGAAAACTAACGAAAATTCTCAAATTCGTCAAATTTTCATGTCAACTTTTCTGAGATACCGAATTTCGAATGTTCAAATATCGCATTTACGAAATTCCTGAATTCCTAAGTGTAGGAAATTTCCAAATTCTCCGACACTCCAAACTTGAAATTCGAAATTTGAAACCTAAATTTCCAAAACTTTTCGAATTCCGAACGTACAAATTCTGAATTCAAGGCCAATTTCATAAAGGTTTTATGGAATTAACCTTACTGGCTCCAAATGAATATTTTCACGAATTTCATTTACATCTGTATTCATTTTCATACCATGCAGCTAGAATCACTAGGGCATTTTTTCCCAAATTTTTTCTCGCTTATGTTGACATGATTGTTTCCTTGAGAATTATACGCGAAACTGTTATTCAAATTGATATATTATGACCCCCTCCACTGATTTATAATTACTCGGGCCCTTCCCGAACTAAATTTCTGGATACGACCCTGTTGCAAATTAAAAGGTTTTGTTGAACCTTCGCTTTTGGCGAGATCGCGTTCCTGTATGAAGCCTCGGAATGGGGCGATACCAGTTCCTGGTCCCACCATAATCACTGGTGTCGTCAGCTGCATGGGCAAACGGAATTGGGACTTGCGAATGAAAATCGGCACGCGACTTGGTGGATTCGTCGGGTGTTTTTCCTTCAGCCAGGAAGTCGTGACTCCGCGGTTTACCCTCCCGGTTGAAGTTGGGTACTCCACTAAAACGGCGGTTATGTGCACCGATTTCGGAGTCAGCTGAAACATATTTTCTCCGTCAATATTTTATTGTAAATAAAACTTTATTTACAATTGAAAACGTTTCTTCATCACTGGGTTGTCGATACAAAGAAAAATCCATGTATTTCGATATTCCTAGTCAGTTTTGTTATTAAAATGGTTTTTGTGAGAAAAAAAAAAAAATCCACCGAGCCGGGAATCGAACCCAAAACCTCCCAATTTCATGTCGGAAGCTCTAATGAAATTGGGAGGTCCTGGGTTCGATTCCCGGCTCGGTGGATTTTTTTTTTTTCTCGCAAGAACTATTTTAATTGCCAATTATTAACAAAACTGACTGGGAATATCGAAAAACATGGATTTTTCTTCATTTATAATATTATTGCATTAATAAATAATTGAAAACAACATTAAAGATAACATTATATTATAAATAAAACTTTGCATAGAAGCTAAAAACCTTTGGCGAGGACGAGATGGAGTAATAGCGACATTGGAGCCGAGGCAGCAACTCGCATAGATGATCCAGTTGGGGTTTGAGGCTCGGCATGTCCTCGAGAATGTGGACAATGTTGCGGTTCTCATTGTTGACGAATTTCTGGTACATAGATTTGCCCTCGCTCGATGTCGAGCACATGAGCATGAGTTTCGCTTTGTCCGCGGGGTCGCTGCAGTATTCCGCGAGTTCCTTGAGAACGTGAGTCCTGGGGTGACTCGTTATGTCCAGGTAGTGCGTCAAGGCCGTTCGATACGAGCACGGACACGGGAACGGATGTTTCTTCGTTGATTCCGCTACACAATTTATACCGTACACATAATACTGACTGATTGCAATTGTTCAATAAGAATTTTATTTATGAATAGGTGGTTTCGGGATATCTAAAATTTTTGTATTTTTATAGTTTTGATTTCCAATACTGAAGCATTTTAGAAAGGGAAATTCTATAATTTATGTCGAAATATGAAGAAATTTACTCACGTATGTACTGAAAAATTAGAATTTTAAATGTTAAAAATGTGAAAAAAATATCCATATAATTTATGTGATTATTTCATACAAAAATACAAATTTAGAAAAATTAGAAAATCTTCCAAATTTTCAATTTGCATATGCAAGTTCCATTTTAAAATTTCGAAAATTGTGAGAATAGCACAATTTGAAAATATGGAAATCGGAAATATAATCTAAGAATTGCCGAGTTTTAAAACATAAAAAAAAAACATTTTTCCAAATCCAAAATTTGTAGAGCTTGATTCTTTACAGTAATATAAATGTTCTATGGTTTTCATTTTTTTCATTTTTAAATGTCCATTCTATATTTAATTCGTAAAAACTATATATAACGTTATATATATAAAACTATATATTTAACTATATTTAATTCATAATAACAAAAAAGAGAAACAAACCATCAGTATTAGTCAAGGTAATAATAGTATCCAAGTTGGCACCACAAGCTTTGCCGATTTTCTCGACCAGTTCGGAATTATTGACTGGATAAATAGCCAAATGGTCACCAGCTTCGTAACGCATTTTCGAGTCTTCAAGACTCAATTCTATATGCATGCACGATCTCTTGGAGGTTGGTCCATGCAGCTCACGATTCACCGTCACCGGTGCCAAGAACGGATTTTTCGCATCGAACGGTCTAGAAATCAATAACGAAATCAGAGTTAAAACAAAATACAAAACATCTATCATAATTCCATTTTCCATTTCAAATTTTATTAATTAAATAAATATGGATTTTCCAACTTTCAGCGATTTTTGGATTTTTATTTTTATGCTTACTTCCTTTTGAGTGTATCTATAGACATTTTTTGGTCTAAAAGAATCTTTTGGATTTTCTTGTTCTTGAATTCTAGAATTGTTATATTTTCAATTTTTTATACGGTTAATGATTACAACGATCTAATTTTAAGATTTTTTCAATTTTCCCACCCATTTTTGACAATTCAAGTTTTTTTGCGAGATAAAAATGTTATATTTTCAACTTCACCGCAACTTAAAATGAGATGTAGTATTATTATTAATACTACATTATTATTAATATAGTATTATTAATTACACGTAAGAAATGACTATAACAAATATAATAAAAACGGACCCTCGTTGATTTTCAAAGGATTTGAGCCTCGTGATTTCACCGGAGTAGACGCTACCCGGTGCCATTTCTTCAAGGTGTTCGGTGAGTTTGTACTGACGAATATTTTCGACTTCGTCAGATTCAGTGATGGAAAAGTATTCACAAACCGAGGGCCAGAATTTTTCTTTCCACGAAATGAAGTCATCTTCGATGCTGAAAACGGAATTCTCGAATGAGTTATCGGTTTTCTAAAATTAATAATATACTACAAGTTGAAAAAACAAGATGTAAAAATAATGTGTCCCTTTTTACACGCAAAACCATGAAAAAAAATTGGAATTTTTGCAGGAATTACGGAAAAATGCTTTTCATGCTAAACATATATTTAGATATGCACAATTTCACAACAGAAATTAAATTTCAATTACACAGGAAATTTGCATGTTTTATCAGTTTTCTCAACACGTGAGAGTTAATTTGATAATAAAAGATCTTATCATTCACATACGACATGATCATTTCTTGCAAATCATGAAATTGATCGAATTATCATATTTTACGATTTACAGCGCTGACGCGTCAATTTTCTTGATGCACAAATAATAGATTTTTCAGTACTGAATGCGGATTTGAAATTATCATGTCGAGTACGCTATGACAATAACAAATATTTATAATCTCGTTGCACTGACTTTGCATCGTCATCGCCGAGTCCGAGTTCGAAGACTCTCGTTGCTCCCAATTGCTCCAAGCGATGATCGACATAAATTGCGATTTCATTGTAGTGCTCGTATGTTTTGTTTCCCAAGCCAAAAACCTGAAATTGAAATCACATTTAACTCGAAATATGGTCAATTACTATCGAGTGCAATTCAGCTAGTTTTTAATACAATTCAAAATTATTCGAATTGGTCAACAATTTGATTGCAAAAATCCAAGAAACTCGCAAATCTCAAACATGAAGAATTTTCACACAAAATGTGAAAATGATCGATAATTATATAATTTTTTCATTGGAAAATTTTTAATCTTGGCGGAATTTTGGAATGTGCACAAAATTCGAGACAATCTATAGTGGAAAATCGACAATTTCATCAAAATTGCAAATCTTTTGAATTTTCGCTGAAATTTGATTTTTTTTGCGAAATATCATGTGTCCGATATTGAATCGGAAAAAAAAAAATTTTTTTCAAATCTTTAATCCCGAAAAAGCGAAATTTATTTAAAAATTTGACAATTCATAAATAATGTCGAAAATTTCGTATTACGTTTTGTTACATTCCTGTTCCATATCGGCGAGTAATATAAATAATACATGTTTTATTTTTATGTATATTTCATGTATAATATTAATGTATTTTATTTCATACATTATTTATTTTACTTGTATATACATAAATTTTTCATTTTTTATATAAAATTCAGACTTTTTTATTATTTTTTACATTACTCACCAATGTGGAATAGAAATGGTATTTTTAAAAAATTATTTGACTTAGTAAATTGAGCATTTCTTCCGAAATTCTCAAATTTAAACATCTCAGCATTTCTCAAATTCAAAAATTTGCAAATTTCACTCCAATTTTTAAAATTTTCACCCATATCTGCTTTTTTTGAAAAATTTTCAATTTCAGAACAAATTTCAAAAATTCAGCAATAATTTCACCTACATTCAGATACTTCAAATTTAAAAGAAAAGTTCCAAAACTTGCCACTTTTGCAAAATTTTTGTTCAATTCTTGATATTTTGGCAAAAAACGACATATTTATTTGATAATTTTTAAAAATTGAACATCTTTGATATCAACACAGAAATTCCCTTATTTTGCAGAAGTTTACAAAATTTCCGATTCGAAGAAATTCAAAATTACTGGAACATTTGAATAATTTCGAAATGTCTGAATACCAATGGCAGCGCGTTTTTATCCATCTTGGGAAAACTCGACTTTTAACAATTAAATAAAAGAAAAGTATAAATATTTCATCAGTTTAGGAAGGTCGAGTTAGTAATCAAATAATCCAAATTATCTAGAAAAAAAAAAAAAAAATTTCGTGGGTGTGCTAGAGTTCCTATAGAGAATAGAGAGTTTGGCTATCCGGCGCAACAGTCTAATTGGCTGGATCCAAAGCTGGACCCAAAATGGTGGCTCCAATAGGAAGAAGCGATTGTATCTACGTTACGAATGTATGTGTGTGTATCACCGCTATTTTGGGTGATAAGGTACCATCCCAGGGATGGGTGAAACGGGGAGAGGGGTGAGACGGGTGGGTACGAATAAACACTCCCAAAAAAAAAATTGCAATTGATAATTCCTAGTCAGTGACATAATAATTCCTAGTCAGTGACAGAAAACGCGTATCGCAAAATTTATCGGCTTGCTTTGCATTATATACTTTAGAAAAGTCACGTGACTATTTTCATTAACTACAATACAATTGTCACATTGCACTTCGATTTTTTTACAAACATGTTATACATATACTATGCGTATCTCCTTTCTAAGTTTTCAAAAAAAAATGCTACCTTCGCCCCAGAGGAAAAACGTCGCTCGGACTTTGCAAAAAATCGCGAGAAATGACTCAAAAATCGCAAATTCTTAGTCATTTTCGGTGGATCAATGCGACGAGAATGCAACAGCAACAACTACGTACGAAAATCTCGACATTTCTCGTCTTTTCAGGTTGTTTCAGGTTACGTCATCCTGCGTCACCCGGTCAAGTTTAAGGTTGAAAACTGAAAATGACCACGTAATCGCACTTAACGATCGCAATTGAATAATACGCTCTCATGAAGCACTCATTTTCGCGGCGCGCGTGCAAAAAAAGTGAGGTCCGTGTTCGCGTCGTCGTCTACTAGTTTACCAGCTGACGCGATATCGTTGCTGTTGCGTAATCGAACGTATTACTCGTCTTTTAAATTATGAGATAATTTTGCGCAGCCGTTAATCGTTTCGAAAAACAAATTGTTTTTGAACATGATAATATGTATGTTTTCATCATTTGACGGTGGTTGAATATTTTTTCGGTTTCGATCTGGAGCATCTCGAGTTGGATGTGAATGAACAGGGGCGTAGCAAGAAAAAATTTTCTGAGGGGTTTCAGTGATTTCTTGGATTTGTTTAATTATTAATTTTTGATTAATGAATGATTATTCATATATGCCTTAAATCTTCAACACTTGGAAATAATTGAAAATTTACAAAAATTAACAAAAATTTATATTTTGTTTTGGCAATTGAAAAAAAAATTTTGACAAAACTTTGAATTTAAAAGTTTCCCTACATCTGGTCAATTGCGATAAGATTCAGTTTTGTGATAAATTAGCAAATCTTGAAATAATAATTTGTACGAAATTCAGCAAATTATTATGTATTCAATTTTTAAAAGACAAAAAATTGACATGTATGCAACATTTTTTATATTTTTGAATTTTTCTAAAGTGAAAAATTATTCACGATTGAAGAAGATAATGATAAGATTTTGGATAAATGGAAAATTTTCCCGAATCTCACGTAAATTTTATTTTTTTAGAAAATTTCGTAATGTTTAGAATTTTAATGGAAATTGAAACAATTTGCGATTTCCAACCATTTTTGTGATAATTTGACATTTCCCATTTTTCCACGGACTTAGAAATTTTGAGATGTCTGTGAAATTTCCAAAATTCTAGAATTTTCAAAAAACTCCGCGATTATCAAAACTTTGAAAATTGTCGAAATTCATAAAATCTATGCATTTTTTTAATTCTTGCAAAAATTTGATTTTCTTGGGAAATGTTGCTGGATTTTAACAACTGTCAAAAAAATTCGCTAATCGCAAAAATTAAAAGTATAAAAAAAGTTATATTCAAATAAATTTTATTTTTCGTGTAATCGATTAAATTTATTGTTGCAAATTTTCATATTTTAGCGAAACTCGCCAAAAACTGAGGATGTTGAAAAAATGTGGTATTCAAATTTCGTAAAAAAATTCAGAAATTTTTCAATAATTGCCAAATTTTCACACTGTTTAAATCGAGGTCATTTTTCAATTTTTCAACACTCAAAAATTCACATGATAACATACAAGTATCAAATCTTGTATACTTCCATCTAAATCTGCTTCTTTTTCACAATGTTGCCAAATTTTGAATTTCAAATTGAAAAATTTAGTAGTATGATGAACATAATTAGACGAATTTTGCATTCTAAAATTTTAAAACGTTAAAAAATTTTTGGAATGTCACATCAAAGAACGCAAATAGTCGAAAATAAAAAATAATCCCAAAATCTCAAAATAGTATAATCCAAAAGTTCTCAAATTCGAACTATTTTACATTTCTATACCAGAATCCCAATTTTCAAAATCAATAATTAAAAAACCAACGTCCACTTGAACAAATCCATTCAATTATAAAAATAATAAAAAATACACGAAATAATATGTTCTAAATTACCCTCGAAATTAACGTACTGAACATAACTTATTTCTGAAATGATAAGTTCGAAACATCCAATTACCATTCACTAAGATATCATTTTTTGTTAGATCCATCTCTGTCAGGAAAGTGCATATTAAAAAAAATGTTTTTTTCGTAAGCTCAGTTAATCAAAGGACGTTTGACCCAAGATGTTCAAAATTAAAACTTTTAACGACCGGAAAATAATGATAGAAAAAACTTTGGAAGACTGATTCGATCGATAATTACAGCTGTTAAAATAGAGAAAAATGATTACCGCGTAATTGAGGCCACTGAGGTCGGCGTTCCCTTGCTTGAGCCAATCGACGAATTCCATGGCATTGTCCGTGGGATCACCTTCACCGTAGGTCGCAAGGCAAAACACTGCGAGACCGTTCGTAATATCTTTCATGTTCACCAGCTCTTCCTACAACGAATCGAATCGCGACATTTTTCGAGTTGAACACTCCCAACGTTCATCACCCTAGTGATTCTAGTTTTTATAAAAACCTTATAAATAATTCGTGAATTTTATTTGAACTGATTTTGGACAAAATTTCATAAATACTTCGAAATTCTTGGCAAAACCTTAAAAATTCTCGAAACTTCCCTAGTGATTTTGGTTTTCATAAAACTTTTATGAAAATCAGAAATTTTTTATACAATATTTTTGTATAAAATTGATTTTATGAAATGCGCAAACAGATAATTGTCGATGTTCTATACCATATCGCATTCTTCAGGATCCGCAACCATGCCTTTTAAGCGATACTTGAGCCCTTCCTTCGCTAATCGGCCCGCGAACTCTTCGCCAGTTCCGGTTTGGCTCCCATAAAATACTACGAGACTTCTACCCGAAGTCGACAATTTTTTGATAAACGAATTTTCCGAGGGTACCGCTGCTGTATACGACGTGGGCCTGCACACAAAATATCATTTTCTCCGTTTTTTTTGTAAAAAAAAAACTCAATTTTATACAGATCGCAAAAGTATGATATTTTTCATCAAAATCGCGAAAGTCGATTTTTACGAGAGTGAAAGTAATTTTTCACGCCAGAGACATATGAAATGTGGAACAGCACACTCCTGTTCCAAAATTTACGAAAATTTTTAAAAAAGTAGAAAAGGGGGAGGGGGCGGAAAATTCAGGACAGTGGGAATACTAATTTATTTTATGCTTCTATAAGACATTTCTATTCGACGAAACATGATTATGAAACTGACATGTATTAAATTCAATCAATTATTAGGACGAAATTGATTAAAAATGACTTACTACATGTAGGTGACGAAAATCGGATGTTTTTTTTTCAAATTGCCACGTGAACGTTTTATATCCCTGCATTTTAATTTTTTCAACAAATTTTTCTTTCATTTTTCGTTATCTTCGTTATTATTATTATTTTTTTTATCCTTTCGTGAGATTCTTATCACAGATGATGATATCATCCAGAAAATTTTTAAATTACGTGCTTTTCATTTTGCACGTCGTGAATGCCGCGAAACCTGAGCGACTACGGCCAAATCATGCGCAATCAATGCGGGTTGTCATAGGGCATATTTTTTATTTCTGACGGCAATCAATAGCAATTTCGGGTTTTGTTTCACGAGTCGAAGAGAACGATTTTTCAATTTTGGAACATTAAACCTTCAAAAGTTCCCAATTGCAAATTTGGACATTTTGAGTCTGAGAATCCTCAAATTCCAAACATCAAAATTTTATAATATATTACCAATATTAATATGCTTACAAGCTTGGGAATATGAACTGGTTTAGATGCGAGGGGGGGGGGGGGGGGGGGGGGGGGGGGTGGTGGCATTTATATTATGTCTCACTCCCCTGAATTAAATCCCTAAATTTTCAAAAATTTCCAAATTTCTGTCAATAATAAGTAAGGATCCAATTTTTAAAAAATTTCAATTCCTATAGATCTTAAATTTTTTACAAAGGATTATCAAAATTTATCATTTCCATATTGTACATTTTTATCAATTCTTCCGAATTTCGAAAATTCTCGTAAGCTACCAAGTTCAAATTCAAAGATTCTTCATTGTGCGTGGAACTGTCGAAAATCTGTTGAAATTACAGAAATCTCTGACAAATTTTATATAATATCAAAAAAAAAAAAAAAACTGGAAAATTTAAAAGAATAATTACGAATTCTGAAAATTCGTAAAAATTCTCGTACATCGTACATTTTTTAAGAAAAAACTATTAACAATGCCCAATATTCAAAATATTTGAAGTTAAAATCTTCTTCTTGTAGTTGTAATACATAGATACATAATCAATTCCCTAAATTATTAACCAGCAATATCATTTTCGATCAATATATATTTTGAAGAAAAACGTACTGAATTGTGTAGGATTTGGTGGCGGGCGTGAAATCGTCCTGTTTGTTCCTGCGCAGGAGCCACCAGGCGCCCGCGAGAACCAGGACGAGGAGCAAAATGATGTCGAGGGTGCTGAAAAGCGGATCGTCGAGGGCCTCCGCCGCCGCCTCCGCATTATCCATTACCGGTGACTCCGCCATCCTAATCGCCTTCGGGCCCAAAGCGTCTACTCCCTGCAACAGACAAATCGAACCTCCAATAATAATTACAATAGTATATTGTGTGCACGCAATATTTTATTCAACAACCGCGAGAAATACGTGATTCCATGGCCCTGTTGAGAGAGGGAGGGGAATAATGGGTTACCTGATTGATTGACGCAACAATCGCCCTTAGAGCTTTTTTACGTACTTTAGGGAGTTAAAAACTAATTACCCCTTTCATTGCTTCGATTTTCATTGGAACTGATTATGACTGCATTCGACACTCTTGTGAACAGCAACGAAAACATTGCAGCAATACACAGTTTTGTAATTTTGAGGTTAGGGTTGGGGAGTTTGACGTTTCGATACACGTCGAGTCGCTCGTCCGCCATCTTGTTTCCATTATCCGTGCGTAAACGGTCGCTAAACTGAGCGTGAGTGAGTAAATAGGTATATGTCGTTAAGATGAGCGCAGGCAAACAGCTTATTCGCCCACTAGTGGGCGAACAAGTTCATCACTCGCATGCCATACGTCAACAATCAGGTTATCCATTATTTCGTACACTCTCAGCATGGCCACGAAATTACATATTTCTCGCAGGCGTTGAATAAAAAATATTGTATAACTATACGCAATTAAATGCGGCGCGTCGCGATTACTTTCTCATTCAACTCCGAAAATAAACGGCTACCTAAAGTGCGAATTGATTGTGCAGATTTGATGTTCAGTATTTTTAAATTATTCTCTCCACATCTGAAACCAGTTTTACACTGATTTTGAGAGACTTCGAACTTTTTGAAAGATTTTTAAATGTTGGAATTACTTGCAAGTGTTCGGGATTTTGAATTTATATTAGGATCGATATTTTACAACATTTTCGAATAAGAGATGGTTTTGAGAAAATTTTAACAATTTCAACAAATTTGTTCGAAATATCAGCGATTTTTGAATTTTGGGAAATACTTGAATTTTTTCGACGATTTCAAAAAGGAATCGTTTAAGTATTACGTAATGCAGTTTTTCGGAATTTTCGACCTCCCCCCCCCTCGTAATGCGGCGTGACAATGTAATGTACATAATTTTCTACCCCCCCCCCCCTAGAGCGTTACTACTTGAACGGCCCCAGACTTTAAATTCTGAAAGAATTAGAAATATATTCCAAGTTTGTGTAAAATGAAGATTTCTTGAATGTTGAAAAAATTCATCAATTTCGAAGATTTTCGCTGAAATTAAAAATTTTTTGACAGTGTGTAAAATGAGATTTCTGTGAGAATATGAAAGATTTGAAATTTGCTTATAGAACTTGCGATTTTTCTAATTCAGTAAAATCTGTAGAAGTATGCAAAGATTTTCAGAGTTTTAAAAATTTGAGAAAATGACGAATTATAGAAGAATTTTTGAAAAGTTTAACATTCCTGAACTTTTAAATTATTCCCAAATTTATGAATTTTTTTGTAAAATTTGAAATTTTGTAAGAAAAGTAGACTTAATGTGAAAAATTAGAAATATAACAATTTTTTTATCATTTCGAGATTTTTCAAATCTTACAAGTGTTTAAATCGTTTAAATAGTTGTAAACATTTAAAGTTTGAACAATTCATAATTTAATACCGAATTTCACTCATCTGAATTTCCCGCACGTGTAAAGTTTAAAAAAATTTCGTTTTTTCAGAGTCATATTTAATTTTTTAAATATATTCATAAATTAAACCAAAAAAATCCACGCTGTCAAGAAATCATAAAAATTCCAAGCGTCAATTATTATTACGCAATTGCGAGCACGGTTGATTAATAAGACATTCCTTATCAATCACATTATTATTACATCATGATCACTTTAAAACATAGTGCATTTTTTGCTCGTATCACGAAAAAACTCGTCGCTAAAACGACGATATATAGGTACCTCTTTTTCCAATTATTCATGCATCAGCATTTTCTGCATTTTCCATACATTTTTTAATTTATTAATTATTACTCGGAGTCTCTTAATTGTCTTACTCAATAAATTTTCCGACTTTAGAGGCTGTAATGAATTTTTAATGAATTCTAGAAATTTGTAAAGTTTGGAAAATTTCCAAAGTTCTGAAGTTTCGGAGAATTCCGAAGATTAAACCAGTAGAGTAAAGGAGGGGAGGGATGGCGCCCTGGTAATTTTTTCCCAACGGTTTATTCAAATTTGATTGCCGTCAGAAAAGAATATGTCCTATGACAACACACATCAATTGCGCATGATTTGGCTGTTTTCGCTCAAGTTTGGCGACAGTTACGACGCGAAAAGTAAAAAACGCATAATTCAAGAAATTTTCAGTCGATTTTATTTGCTGTACCCGATACATAAATGGACCCAGAATTAACTCTAAAATTAATTTTGGGTCAAGCAGAGTTAATTTTGTAAAAAAAAAAGTTAACGTTGCATTATTCAAACGTGTAATTTTTTTAAAGAAAATATATCCATGAAAAAGATTATCAAAATGCAAATCATCTAAAGTTCCATAAAACAATCGCGAAAAATGAAGTTTCAGACAAATTTGATCATTACTTAAACAACAATTTCGAAAAAAACAAAACTGAAGTATGCATAGATTATAAAACAAATCCATTTTTCCAATTAATCGAAAGTCATTTGTACTCATCTTTTCGACTTGAAAGACTTTCGTAACGAATTAATAAAATAAATTACATTTTTTGAAAAAAAAAAGTACGGTTTGTCTTTTGTCCCGGTCACTTCTGAATCTTTCATCGTCTGCGACGAATTAATATGCGCAACGTTGACGCAATCGAAACCTGTTGATGCGCTAATTGTCAAGACTGTCGCGATTTTCCCCACGACAAATGACGCAAAAAAGCGAAAAAAAATTTTCCCTCAAATTTATATCCAAACTTCCTGAAAACCCTTCATGACTTACGGGTAAATCCATGGTAAAATGTTGACACTGAAATTTCGAAATGCCAATTTGGACGAAACTGGGAAAAATTTGCAAAAACGGAGCGAAGTTAAAAATTTGAAGTCAACACCGATGTCGCTCGCGTGGAACTGGCGAATCGCGCAAGTCATCAAACGCGCGATATCGCGATTACTCGAGAAAATTCGCGAAAACTTGACTCGACTTTTTTGCACCCCACCGCGAGAACGACGATGATTCGACTTTGTCACGTGATAAATGATGAACCGAATTCGAGAAAAAACAATAATCGAGTGTTTATCGCGTTACGCAATAAGAAAGTTGTACGTGTAAAAAAAAACAGGCAGAAAATTCCGCCGAATAAATTGGAAATCCGAGAGATATCCATTGTATTCCTAATTGATAAATGACACGAACTTCCAGAACTGGCACGTATGCGCTGTTATAGGAAGTTGAATATTCAGCGATCGGCGCGTGACGTTCTGCGAATGACGCCAAGTGTGCACTTACTGGTCAAGTGTTTGACAGATCCGATAAAGGAAGAACGAGCAGCTTTTCGTAAAAGATGTCACTCGTGTTTTTTATGTGTCAACATCTGTAGGGACTGAGTGGAAAACGTGAGGCGGAAGCTGATGGACTAGGTGTGATTGAATAAATTCGGAAACATCAGGTTGAAAGTTCGGTTGTTGAACTTCGAATTTTCACGTTTTATACTCGGGAACTTTGAGTTTTGAGTTTAATTCCGAAACTACAATTGTCCAGATTACGCTGCTTCTTGTTTTCTTTATGTAAGTATACGTCTGTTTTTTTTTTTTTTCAAGTCGGAAAATGCATCATATACAAAGTTATATGTATATTAACAAAAGTGTAAGAAGTTTTAAAAAATGTTATATTATAAAGTTATATTACGTAAAAAAATTTTAAGAAGATAATGTGTTCATAAATTTTGAAATTCTCGAATTTTTATAAATTACGAC
>JAPYZK010000500.1:0-65241 GCA_030522785.1 Platygaster equestris
CTCGGAACGGACGCTTTTCGCTTTTTTTCGACGGGCCATTTTTGCAGCCGGGCTGCAAAAATTGCCTCGTCGAAAAAAAGCATCCTTCCATTCCTCGGTGCATAATGTCCTAATATTCAGTGAAATATTCAATAACCAAAATCTGGTGCATGTCCAGTCATTCCGAATACTGTAGTTTTCAGGTAACGCTCGTGCCCAGCAAGATCAATAAACGTGATGACTTTTGATGACTTTTCACAAATTTTAACCCAATCCAGAGATCCATGTTCTGGTTTGTTGACGACATTGCCTGAAAAAGTAAGAATTCCCGAGTATAAACAAATTTTGGAACATAAAAAATTGAATAATTTAATCATAGAATGTGTTTAATTTATAAAAATTTCAATTAAACTAACATAATCTAAATTAAAAATTTCATACAAACAGTATTTCAGATTTATAGAATTAGTATTTTTTTTAATATGTCTAATTTAGCTATTTCGTCGTTCTATGTAAGTTGAATAATTTGTCTATTTTTTACAAATTATAAATGACATGGGAAAAATTATTTTTCCTTTCGAAAATCGTACCAACGCTGTCGAAACCGAGAATATCATTCCCGACAGAACTTGTTCTCCCCGTTTCTGCTTCATGTTTGTGTCGGAACAATTTTTGCCTGGCTAAACCTCGGCCATTGTCTAGTTCCCCGTGTGTCAAAACACCTAGAAGGGTCGATTTGCCCGCGTCCACGTTTCCCACTACAGCAACTCTGAAAAAAGAAAGATTATTGAATACTGAATATTTTTTAAAAATTATAAAATTCTGAAGTTAATGAAAAATTTTCAGCAGTTAAAAAAAGGGGGAAGTGGCAAATGACCCCCTTGTCATCCATTCAATCATTTTTATACCCTTGGTATAAAAATGATTACAATCTGCGTAAAAATGTTAAATATATACCTAATTTCCAGAAAATCCTGCTGGTCCAGTCTCTTTCGCACCAAATATTGCCCCGTTAATCCCTGATCAACTTTGCTTTGCCTCAAAAGGACGCAATCAGCTTCCAAAGTAGCTGCAAGAGATTGCAAAGTTGCGATAGAAGCTTCATATTCATCCTCTTTCAAACCTTCTTCCGATCCATCTGCAAATTCCACAAATGAATCAAGAAATTGTAAAAAATGTAAGAAAATGAATAAACATTTTCAAAAATTCTCAAGACTATGAAAAATTATAGGAACATGAATCTAATGTTTTTTACAAATAGACTGTCATAGAAACAGACATTTAAAAACTTTGTAATAAAAATGACCCAATTTCAAAAAAGACATCTTTTACATTGCTAAGTACAAAATTTATAAATTTGTGAATTTAAATAACAAATAATTACAAATAATTTATTATTTTCAATGATTACCAATATGATAAATAATAAAAATGACTTAATTTCAAAACAGACATCTTCTACATTGCAAAGTGCAAAATTTATAAATTTGTGAATTTGAATAACATATAGTTACAAATAATGTATTATTTTTAATTATTACCAATATTATGAATAATAAGTTATAACTGTTATAAGCAGTGATAATGACAATTTAAATTTCAAAAAATTCCCTCAAAAGTATGAGATCCAAAAATGTAGCATTTTCAAACCTTCTCCAATGCCAATATCAAAAATAGTTTCACTGCCCCCATCACTGATTCGCTCTTTCAGCTTTCTGAGTAGCAATTCATACTGATCTTCTGTTGGACTCACTAACACATCCTTTAATTGAAACAAAACATAATTGTAAAAATGTTGAGTCAATTTTGAATTAAAATATTAATATTAATTTGAAGTAAGTATAACGAACTTTCCCTCGGATGCTAGAGTAATCAGTGGCCAGGCTAGAAATTTGCTCCTTATCAAGCCTTTGTTCAAACGTCCCAGGAGAAGTTGAAGTCGACATTTTTCCACTCAACACAAAAATAGTCCCAAAAATACTCGCGAATCTTCACTTTAGTTCATTTCTCCAAAATTTGAAACCAAATGTCCTCTTCTGGAACTCGCAGTTCTCAACATACATCACATAGAACGACTGTTGTTTTAAATCCTTCCAAATTCGCAATTCCTGGAAAAATGCACTGCTCACAACTCGGAAATTTGCAAAAACCATAGAAAAGTGCAAAATTCGCGTGAAAGCAGTGAGCTTTTCCGTTTCCGACAAAATAATACGTAAAAATTTGTTGTCACTCCACCGAGATGATGCAAAAAAGTAAACATTGTCTCAAAGTTGCACAATCGTATTCATACATGTCATAATCGAAAAAATGAGCCAACATTGAACGTGAGATATGATTTCGATGAAGGAATAATAGGCGTTCTACTGTAAAAAATGAATGCTCCATACTGTAGCTGTATGATTTCCTTTTGCGAATTCCGACCGAACGTATTTCTTCTCAACACTGCATATTCTGCAATATTCGAAGTCTTACAAATTGTTGGATTGTCAAATAGCACTGAATAGCACGAAAATCAACAACACGAACACACGTTACTAATGACAATTGACAGAAGTCATTGTCATTGACAAATGCGCGGAATATCCAGGCGATTCCGGGAAAAAAAGTTCGAAAGTTCGATACGTTCTAGAATAGAACACTGAACTCTGAACAGCTGTGAACAGCTCTGAACGAAGATGCAATCATTATGAAAGCCAGCATGGCGGCTACACGAATCACGCGAATTTCTGTTCGTATATAGGTACAGCGCACTGTAATTAAGAATTTTACATGTATTTTACGTAAAAATAATGTAGCTCAATTATTGTATACCTCTTTCACTTCAATAGTTATTTTAAGTTGTTCATTTTCTCACTTTCTAAATACACACACAAAAAGAAAGTGCCACCAAATACGGCTGGAAAGGGCGGAAAATTCGAATTCTGCATTTCAAATCTTATAGGAAGTAAAATTTAACAAATAGGATCAAATAATTCACAAACTTTATAACAACATCACTTGTATTGGCAAGTCGCAAGAATTACGGATTAAAAATACATTGAAAGTCGTTGTCGTAAACTATGTACAGCAAATTATACACACAAAGGCAGACGAGACTGATTAACTTGAGAATTTTCCAGTGCGCCGAGAATGTTGCAAGAATTCCATCCACTATACATAAGAAATTCACCTATAAAATTTCTATTATGCACTAATTTAACATCTCAAACCATTTGACCAGAAAACTTTGAAAATTGACAAACGTGCAAAACTGAATCACCCTTGATGATATTTTTTACAAGTTCATTTTTTTCGCACTTTTAAATTGATGAATGATTTACGTATTGCTTTGGGAAAAACGCCTTCAAGATTTTGAGCGCGCTTACAAATTACAATTTACATATAATTTCCAGTTAACGATACTTTATTTACACTAGTCCGGCACAACTTGAATTGTTGAGCAGCTTCTGGTATCGTTTTCATTGGCGTTTCCGTCTTTTTGGCGCGGCGTTTTCACCCGGAACTGAAACCGTATACAAAATAATAAATAAAACAAACAACGAAATTACGAAATTTTGTAAAACCTCATTTTTTTATTATAAAGCGACAAAATATTAAAAATCATTAAAAATAACTAAAACGAGACTTGTAGTTTTCGATATTCCAGCATCCAAAAAAGCCCACGGTTTTTTATCTAGCAAATAAAAATCACACGCGATTGTCAACTTCTCGAACGTCTCTTGGCCTCAAGGGCCGATGATGGAATATGGTGCTACCTGCTGCCGAAGATAAATGCTTTGTGGTAGCCTCCTCCTCGACGACGTTGCTGCTGCCTTGGTTTTCTATTTTCAGCTGCTCCATAGTTCCTGGACCCCTCGAATTTAGAAACTCTGGCTGCATCTTTTTGGTGTCGACATTAGTAATTTTCGATTGGACAGTTTTGAGCTGAAAGAAATGCATTTCATTAAATCGTCCAAAGAAACTAAATATCTATTAAAATAACGTAGAACGTTCTGACAACTCACCTCATTTTGTAACTTCGCAACGTTTTCAACCATTTTTGTTTGTTGCGATTTTTCCGCGTCATACTCGCTTTTCAGGAACATGAGTGTCGTGCTCACATTTGTTAGAGAATCTCGCAAATCATCCAATTGTTTCTACAAAAAAAAAAAAGATACATTATTAATGGTAATAATATCACTTACGACATTTTTCTCTTTGTTGAGATAAACGTGATAATTACGTGATGGTTTGTTAGATCGTCTAAAACACCCTTGAAGCGGCTCGAAAGTGTTGAATTGACGCTGGTCAAATCAACAGCCATTTGGAAAATTTCGGCGCTTAATTGTTGAGTTTTTATGTTGGTCTCATTTATCACTGGCGATTCGAAGTTTCGAGCATTTTTCGATACTTGCACCAGCGATGTCTGAAAAGAAAAAAAATACGAGAATTATCATCTGGTAACGGTTTTGATTTTTGGTAGTTGATGCTTTTTTTGGATATATATTACGTTCTTACTTATATTACTCAGAATTCCAGAACTTTCAAACAAATATTCTTAACTTTCGAATTTTACAAATGTTAAAAAAATTCCGAACAACTTGAGTTTTAAAATTATTATAAAATTCACAATACTCTGAAATGGTCGAAAAATTAAAAAGTTCGAAACTGTAAGAACTTTAGAATTCTTTACAATTTATAATTACAAAAATTAAATATGCTTCAAAACTTTCATTCAAATTCGTAAGAATATCAAAATTACTCATTTTAGACAATTTCAAAAATGCCAGTCCTCAAAACTTCGAAATTAGCTAAACTTCCATAACTTCCGAAATTTCCAAAAATTAAAAAATGCCAAAATTTAACAACTTCCAAATTTAAAAATTTTTTGAAACTTCGACAATCTTAAAAACTGAAAAATTTCAAAAATATTAAAACTACCAAAATTTCCGAAACTTCAGAATTCCACAATTCTTCAGAACTTCAAAATTCCAAAACTCCCCACATTTCCAAATATTTAAAAGTTTTGAAACTTCAAAATTTCCAAAACTTCAAAGTGCTTGAAAAATTGAAAATTCATCTTCATTCGTCGAAACTTCAAAATCATAAAATTTCAGAACTACTAGACTCCAAAACTTCTACAATTTCAAAACCTTCAAAATTTCCAAAACAAGTTGACACAATCGCACACACTTCGAACATTTTTCAAGCTCTCATTAAAAAATGCAAAAATATTTTGGAGAGTGTAAAAATACTACTCAATTCACATGATAATTACAGAAACTGCAGAAACATGTCGGACTGCCTGGCAGCACTTCAGTCTTTTTTTTTCACTCACATTCAATTTCGCAACATTATCCTTGATATTCTTCTGCGCATCCTGCAAATTCGCATTCGTTTCTTTGAGCGTATTCACAGTCGCGGACAAATCCCGAATTTGGCTGCCAAAATCGGCGACGCTTTTCCGGAGATCGTCCAAAGTATTAGGCAAACTGGCAACTCGCGGCGACGACAAAGCCCACTGATTGACCAGCTGCAATTTTTCCTGTATCCCCAATATCTAAAACCAAAAATATTCAAAAATTACCAAGTGTTACTTCTCAAATCTCCAACACCCAAAATTTTCACATTATCAAGTAAAAAAGCTACCAAAAAAACCATTATAAAAGTAATGTAAAAAATACGCTTTCTTAAACTCTCTCGATCAGAAATCCTTGGAAAAAACATCCTCGCATTCCCCATTTCAGGAAAATTCACCTGAGTTGAATGATTGCTCATCTGCCCCTTAATTTCCGCAATCTGTGAATAAATCAGGCTTTGGTTGTTGCTCAATTCCTTGGACAACGAATGGCATTTTTGTAACGCGTCCGGAACTCCCTCGTTCCCGGCCATAACTGCAACAAAAGAAAAGAACACACATTAAAATAAAATTACGATCATTTTCCCGTCTTTTTCGAGAAAATTACGTAATCAAATTGATGTATAAGGTCTCCGGGGCCCAGGCGATCAGACTTCATTCGGGCGCGTTTCCTTCGATAGAATTAATTACGATTCAACAAAATTAAATCCATATGAACCGTCCCCCTCTTTCCCCTCTTTTTTGAGGACTACAATCATTTTTTCATCGACCACCAAAAATGTTCAACCCGATTCTCATAGCTGTCGACAAGAATAACAACATTTTCGGTCCATTTTTAAGTACGGTAAATTATTCCATTGCATTTCAGATCTCAAAAGATCATGTCATAAATCAATGCAATCGTCAATAAGATGCACAATGACATAACAACCTTGATCGAGCTCGGTTCTGAGGACGGCGAGTTGCTGGCGCACGTCGATGAAAAGCCAGACGAGCCCGGCCGTCGCGAGCACGAGGGCGCACGTGATAAAGGCACTGCAAGCCCTGAGCAAACTCGGGCAAATTCCCGGCCCGAGGCGATTTTCCTTTACCCTCGATGCCCCCCGCCTACTCGTCCTCGTGCAATAATATTCGGAGCGCTCGTCGCTACTGCTGTCGGACAAAAGTTGCTGAAAAACAAAACGCCCCGTCGCGACCTTGCAATTTTTTTCCCTATTTTCCTAACCAGGCTGTCCACGATGTGTACTTTGGGTCACATTTTTGTATCGTGAAAATTTTTGAAGTGTAACATTTACACACGATGTTGTGTAGGAGGTGAAGTGAAAAATTTTCGCGAACGAGAGAGCGAAATTAAATGTTAAGATGTGTGAAATTTTTTTAAATTAACATTTTTTCGAAATTATGACAAAATATTCGAGATAACTCTCCAATAAGTTCTCGATGGTGAAATTTTCGATTTTTGACCTATTTAAAAATGTTTTGGAATTATTATTACATCAAAATCGTATCATCTTTCGAAGTTATCAAAATGTTCAGGATACTAGGAAAGTTTACAATTTCCAGAATTTCATAAAATATATATACTTTCAAAATCTACGAAAATATAGAAACTTTTATTTTTAAAAATTGTTTAGAGAATTCTCAAAATTGTGAATATTCTAACAATTTTTATAACTTCAGAATAATTAAAATGTCTGAAATTCTCGAAACTTCGCAAATTCCGAAAATTCTCCAGATTTTCAAAATTGTTCAAGAATTTCGGAAAAATGTTTGGCAAGTAAGAAAATTGACGTGTAAGTACAGTGTGGAGCGTGGACAGCACGCAGTAGCCCGACGACTGTTTACCCTGCTGGAAAAAATCTATTAAATACCATTGAAAATCATTAAATACTGTAAAACAGGGACATACGCAAGGGGAGGGGGGGGGGGGATCGGGAGTTAAAACATCCCCTGAAATTTGAAATTACTCATTTTTGTAACCAAGCTTAATAAAATTTTCAACATGGACAATTTTGGAAACTTGTATGTACATTGAAAACTAAAAATGATTAAATATCGTAAACTTCAAAATTAGAGTGATTCAATTCGAAATTCGAAAATAACAGATTCGAGATTGGACAAATTTAGAAAAAATAAGGGGAGTGTGACTTGGAATTAAGATTTTTCTCATAAGAATATCGTTTCTTATTAACCTTCTAAAAATCTTGTAAGAAACGCAGGTTTCTTATAGGAATACAATTAGAAATTCTTACGAGGTAATTTTTGCTTACAAGAAAATTAATTGTTATAAAATAAATTTAACGAGAATTTTCACTTTCTTACACGATTTTTTAACTTGACCTTATAAGATTTGTAGAACATATAAGAATTTAATAAGGTCGAAGTTCCAAATTTGATAAGGTATTTGTTGACTCTTATAATTTAACTAAAATTACCGAGTGTTAAATAAATAGACCGAATCATCAAACTTTACTTAATTAACATGAATCACTATCTAAAAAAATAGAAAAATCAACAGTTTTCGATGGTATTCAATAGACATGTTCCAGAAGGGTAGCAAAGGCGTAGCCAAGGGGGGGGGGGCATAGGGGTCAGTTATCACCCCTCTGTTTCAATTTTTTGTACTATTAAATTTTCAATAAATTATTCCAGTATTATTATTTTGTAAATTTAATTTCATTGAAAACTATTCCAATTAATTTGTAAAGAAAAAAACTGTTTAAGAATATTTCACAAATTCTTAAAACTATAACAAAATATCAAAATGATTCAAGATGATTGCAAATTTAAAAATTCACCAAAAATTCATTTGAACATCAAAAATTTCAGCTTTTCCGAACTTTGAAATCATCCCAAAAATTTACAAGCTCGAAAATTCACAATTTTTCGTAATTATCCAAAACACGAAAATACTTTCAAAGTCTCTAAGCTTCGAAATTCCGAAATCTCTAGGACTTGAAAATTTCCAACATCTCTCAAACTTCGATAAATACATAGTAAAATCTCGAAGCTTCTATATCAAATAAAAAATTGTTTAAAATACTCAAAACCATAAAAATTCCAGCAACTTCAAAATTTTTTGATCTTCCGAAGTTTTGTAGTTTACAGGTTTTACGTAATAAGTTTTGTAGCTTTGGAAATTTTGGAAGGACTGAGATTTCTGAGTTTCGAATAATTACAAAGTTCCGAACGTTTTGGAAAATTTGGAAGCGCTGAAAAAAACCAAAAAATCAAAAATTTCGTACACAAACGCACGCAAATTTTGTAAAAAAAAAAAGAAAATGCCGCCCACGATCAAAATCTTGGCTGCGCCCTCGGTAGTCCGTGTACCTGGGAGCTGCGCTTGCCGCCGCCGCCGCCGCTGCTGCTGTAGCAGCGCCGCGATAGCGCGTCAAGTTGCTTCCGTTTTTTCATCTTCTTCGCGGCCGTCGCCGGCCGCAGCGGCACCGTCACCGCGACGGCGTCCATCTCGAGCGCGTCCGTGCCGCCGCCTCCGTTTTTCTCTCAACTCTTTTTCATCAACTCGCGGATATCTCTATGGCGACCCAATCACCGGCTGCGGAAAACGGCCCGAGGCGGTATATCCGGCGCCGCCGGCGGCTTCTTCCACTTGGTCCTTGTCGTCGTCGTCGCCCCAGCCTCAAAAATGCTCATGTCACGCTGCTGTAAACGGCCCGAATTTTAATTCATACATTTTTTTCAACATACTTTCGCTTCCCCTTTACGAGACTGACGTGTTTTACAATCTTCCGAAAATACCGCATATTAAAGAATTTTCACAAACTTTCAGCCATTGTTTCGAAATTTCCTTTCGTTTCTAAAATTGTTTCGTTATCTCTATTGTGTAAACTAGAATGGGACATTTTAGATTGCAGTTACATACCCGCGTAAAAAAATAAGCATCACCAAGTCACTTGACAATACGCAACGAAAAGAGAAAAACACAGCGATGAAATTCACGTTCGCATCGTCACGTTTCGCAAACCGAATCAACAATGATAAAAACTCGTCTTTGACGAAGAAAAATGTATAAAACGCGAATTAAAACCCCAGAAAATCAATTAACTATGCAGCAAATTAATTAGCGAGTTACAGTCGTCGTCATCATTTTCGTCAACGCCAACGTTTACGTGTTCATGTGCAAGAAACATTGAAAGTCGCGGGTCATTCCATGTCGAACAACAACAATTTTTTCACGAGTTGTCGCTCGTTACTTTTTGTACGCGCTATTGTCATTGAAAAATGACGCTACGCAAGATAGTGTATATTTCGTGAAGTACGAATTTTCGTGATGAATAAAACGCTGTTATTTGAAAGACGAAAAATTATCAATTCTCAAAATAGAGCACCGTGCATGACTACTTTATTGCCCATACCGGCCTATCGCTCAAACGACCCTGAAAATGTCAAGATATAATACACGCGCCAAGATAATGATGCCGAACGAGCGGATCAATCGCCTCGATCTCGCGATAACGATTCTGTCTAAAACAACGTTAATTCATCACCAAAAATGACTGGAGTAATTAGAAAAGAATCGCTTCCATCTTTAGCACGACTGGAAATCATTTATCTTTTATATAATATGCGATCGTTTTTTTCCGCAAAAGCATGATTTTCGAAACTTCAGTATTTTGAGAACGATCGTAAAATTCAACACATAAATAAATCGCGAAGGTAAAACTTATCGAAAATTACGAATCAAAATACATCGTGAAACTTGAAAAATACTGTAAAATTAGTTCCAAGTTTTATAGAAATCAAAAATCAATTATTTCATCTGCGCAAGAATAATTTTTCTTTCAAAATAACACACAAACATAAAAATCGTTAATAACGATTAAAATCCAATTACGTTACACTAACGTTAATGACTGAATTACAATTAAATTTGACTTCAGTTTGAAAGCAAACAAAAATGTAAAAATTTTCGACTTTTAAAACCCTGTGCATTTTCCGGAAAGTAGGAAAAACGAATATCAACGACTCACGTTAAGGGTGAAAACATTGGCCGGAAAATCGATGTTTTACGTATACATCAAGTCGGAAAACCGGGTTAACTTGGAAGAGGGGAGGGGAGGAAACGATTTTTCGAGATTTATAAAAAATGATGTACAAAATAGCGAGGGCTATTTAATGTGTACGCGACTTATCGGGACGCGAGTGCGATATCGACTGAATTCACTGAATAGAAGAATGGGTGGGCGAGGGGGTTGTTTAGGGGTGGGGGGAGGGGAGACGTGGGCGTTACACGGTCACGCTTTGAAAACTCGCGTCCTGGATTATAATTGTGCACACATCCTACGTTTTTATTATTTACAAGTCTGTAATGTATAATGTTTAATTTGCGATGAAGCAAATTTGTGTTAAAATCAAAATTTGCACGTTAACGTGCAAAAATTTGCATACTGGGCTAGACAAATCACTAGAATGTCTAGTATCTGGCATTTTTTTTTTTAGTTTGAAAGAATCAGTGGATTTCTCGAGAGAGAGGTCCTGAAAATTTTGAATAAAGTTGAAATGCTGAATGAAAATGTGTGAAAAAATGAGATAGACTATCGAATTTTTTATTTTTGGATAAGAATGGAACTTTCTTGAATACAAAAATGGAAACATCCAAAAAATTTGACAGTAATGATTCCGAAATTGAAAAATTACGAACACCCAAAGAGACGCAAGTTTAAATGAACTCAGAATTTTAAAGGTTTGCAAGTTCCCAAGTTCATAAAGTTCAATTCGATCATTTATAAATCTTTTTTCAAAAATCATAAGATAGCTAAATAATTATACATTTCTGATGTTTTTGTTTCCCAAAACAAGAAAAAAAAAAAAAAAATTACGAAAATGGGAAATTGAATCCGGAAGATCTTGATTTTGAAATATACAGATTTGCACATTTATGTCTTACAAATTTTATGAATTTTTAAATTTGTATAAAATAATTTGAAAATAACAATTTCGAAATCGAAATTTCCGAAAAAAGAACATTGACCAATCAAATAATGAAAACTAAACATCTTCATTCAAGAATTCAGAATTCTAAAAATGAGTAAATTTCACAATTTCTGAATGTTCGTGTTTACAAATTTGGTAATGTTATTTTTTCAAGATTCCTAATCAAATAATTTTGCTGTTGCCATAGTAATTTTCCAACTTTCTAACGCTTAAAAATTTATAGGTTTACAATTACATCATAATATTAATTTTCAGCAATGTATAATTTTTCAATATATTTGCAAGTTGACAAAAATGGTTAAAAATTGTTGACACCTGCCTATTCAAAAAATTTATTTCCAAATTGGAAATTAATATCATGATACATCTCTACACACATATCCTTGATAACGTACTGAATAATCAAATTGTTGATCATGACAGTGAACAAGCGACTGCAAATCGTTCAATCATATTTCTAGAAACAATTCTCACCAGTTTTTATTTTGACGTCCATTGTCGTGACTTGCTGGTACGCGAATATCACCAAAAAAGAAAGCACCAAGAGCCAAACCACCAGAAAAAAAGCTCCTAGCCATAGGGACATCAAGCGCAGTTGTTTTTTGTTACAGCAAACACACTTTTCGCTACTGCTGCTGCTGCTTTTATTCTTTTTCACTGTTGGGTTTGTTCGCTGTCGACTGAAACATTTTTGAAAAAATAATGAGAAAATGATGTAAAATGTTATAAAATTCAAGGACATTGGAGCTGTCCAAATTTGTTGATTTCATTATCAGAAGAATACAATCAATTTTGGAAAATCCATGTAATTAATCAATTCATTCAATTTCAATATTTGAACGATCTGAAAATTCATAAATTTTGAAAACACTGCAAAGTTGAAGAAAAGATTTTGTAAATTTCAAAAATTTTGAAATTTAAAAAAATTTGATATTTCTCAGTCGTGTGAAAGGGCATTGTACAGTTGAGTGCATATATGCCTGGTCCAATTTCAATACATTTGCATAGGAAAAAAGACCAGACATATACAAACTCGACTGTACAATATTTTCCAAGTAATATGTGCAAAAAACACACGCATTTTTGTACCGTTTCAATTTTTTTTTCTTTGGCGGGAAAATCAAGTCCGAGAGGTCGGATTCGTTGTCCGACAAATCCAGCAGATTTATGGTTTCCTTGTTATTGATGCCATTTTCCATTTTCGGGCAGGTGAAATTATGAGGAACAGTCATAACAACGGCCTCTTTTTCCTTCTCCAGCTTATCCTCCTTTATTGCCTCGATGATGATGATAATGACAACAGTAGCGAGAAGAAGAAAAAATTGGCGTTTTTATTTTCTCCGATTTTGTTTTTTTCGACGAACCAAAACCGAGCCATTGACATTCTTCGTGTTCTTTGCAAAGATACTTGTTTTGTGTGTGTGTTAAAATCGCACAATTCAAACGCTCGCTGTTTTCACTTTCCACCGCAAAAAGCACAAATTTGATACATTTTCGAATTCATTTACATACGTCACAATTTCCGCAATGTAAACAGATAACCCTTTTTCGCATTGTTGGCATTATTGTGATTTTCGTACTTAACTTCTTACTTAACGACGTCATTCTGTCTCTGTTTCTCTATCGTTCATAATGCACGAGAGAGACAGAGACAACATTACGTTGTTAAATAGAAAGTTGAGTTAGTTGAGTGTTGAGTATACAATGCGTTTAGGAAACCCAATGAAGTAGAGAGAAACAGGGTCACCAGGACTGCCATCGGCAAAAAAACATTTTTTATCTTTTTTTATCTGGTGCAGAACGTATAAGCGTGTCTTTTTCTAAACGTATATGGTCAGTACGGTGGTAGCACTGAGCTGTGTTTCGGAACGCACCGGTAAAATGGCGTCGTTCCTGAAAGGCGGGTAAAATTTTAAACTTTTAGAGTAGAATTAAGAATACTGTAAAACGGCGTAACTCAGCTGAATTCAGATTTCTTTTTTCTGTACAGTATTATGTATATTATATAATACGCAATAACAACGACTTTTTTTTTATACTTACAGTATTTTTCTGTACAGTATCTTATTGAGACCACATTTTTAACGTTTATTAATTTTGTTCATTTTGATCCACGCTACTGTAAATCGGAAATTTTTTATATTTTTACAACTTCGAGCATTCAAATATGTGTCAATTTGGAGACTCACAAGTTAATATATTGTGAGTCCGTATTAAAAAATTTCGTATATTTGCGAAAACAAAAAAATAGATCCCGTAACACGAATTCTTATAATATCATCGAATTTCTCATAAGATTCAAAAAATTTCGATACGAATCGAAGTTCATTATCACGGACATGAAATATATCCCATAAAAAATCAATAAACGCGCACTGCATCACAAAAATGTGCAATTAACCGTCTGCATAATTCGCCAAGCGTTGAACCCGAGCGAGTTACAAGAGCAAAATATGTATAACGAGATTCAATAAGAACGAAAACGAACAAGATGTACGAAAAATGCAAAGTACTTGGAACAACGGCTTCCCGTGACATCCGGAAATTGAAAAATCTAAACACGTGTGTTTATGCAAACGCAGGGTTGGCCTGGAATTGAAAAACGGCCTGCGCAGCTCGCACGAAAAATATAAAAGACTCTTTATTCCTGGCGGTCCTCTCCTTTCACACTCTCCATTCAAACGCAAAAACACCGGCAACGGAAACCGCACTCGTTTTCTATTTTTTTCTTTTTCTTTCCCGCCTCTCGATGCGGGAATTACCATGCTAATGTCCCATAACATAACACCGGAATTCTGTTCGCGAAAACGACACAATCGATTACAACTGCACCTCCCAAGAAACTAATTACACAATATCAAGTAGAAATCAACTCAATTGGATTGACGACTTGAGAGCGTTCGGCTGGCTGGATGTGGCACAGCCGAATATCCAACACCATCAGCTATGCCGACATCTTGCCTTCTGGTCACTCAAAAAACTCGGCATTTTCTACTCAAAGTTGCGCAATTTAAAAAAAGCGGACGCCGAGTACTCCAATTACTCGTATTTGCACCCGGATTCAAGAAAAAGTGTCTCCGCCCATCAAAATCGACTGAATTTTCGGATACGTTTCTGATAACGTTCGAATAAGAGGAATGCCGCTATCTCGTATCGGATGTAATGAGATACCGAATTTTATCAACCTTATATTGCGTACGAGATAATAAAATTCAACGTTTAACGAATACGATACTGAGATGATCGACGTGAAGAAGTTTCCGAAATTTCGCAATCTTTGGACTCACTCTACCGCAGCAGATTCGGGAGGCGGGGGAAAACAGGCGTGTTTTTCCACGTTTTCCAGGAGTTGAAGAAAATTGCGAACCCGCGCGGTTATGGTAAAAATGGGCAAGTCGTCAGGAGTTTGACGACTGCTGCACGAGGTCGAAAAAAGGACTGACGGCGTAGGTGTTGGGTGAGCCGCCGAGTGCCCCGAAGAGGTAAACGCGGCGTTTTAAAAGAGGGGCTCATTGGGATGCCCCTTATTCTTATGCCTCGTCCTCGGCAGGCCCGTGGCTACTCATTGGCTCCTCTCCTGGCTCTCCGAGCCAAGTGCTAATTTTCATCGGCCATACAAAACAACACTACCTTCTTCTACGAGTCTCATTTCATTGATTAGCCGTATTAGGCTTGTTATACTGCGACGTTTGGGATGTACGTGTTATGTACTTTGTTGCGTTTTTCCGAAATGGAGAGCGGGGGATGTTTTTAAAACGAATTTCGAGAGAGGAGAAGGTGGAGATGGGAATCTTAGAGAATATTGTCACACTTCCTGAATTTATTTGATGGAAAGATTGAGTGAGGAATTTTCCTCAAAGTGAGTCAAGTTTCACTCATTTTGGAGTGATATTTCACTCTAAAAAGTATATTCAAGTCATTTTTATGAGTGAAATGTTACTTTAAAAAGAGTGAAATTTTACTTGTTTTGAGTGGCCACTATCTTGAGTTGCAAAATTCTTTCTAAAACTGAATGAATCTTCATCCAAAAAAATTTAGGGTGCAGAAAACTGAATTTTTAGATTTCGGAGTTTGTATGTATTAAGATGAATTTAGAATTTTTAAACATTTGGGAGTTTTCCATTAAACATTTTGAAGGTTTTGAAGAATTACTAAGAATTATGAAGTTTTACGAAATTTGGAAGTTGAGAAGTTTTTAACTTTTGAAGTTTTCATGACGCTCGAAATTTTCGACGTTTTCGGATTGTTCGAAATTATTCGAAGTTTTGAGATTTTTTTCGAATTGTTCGAAGTTTGGGATAATTCGAAATTGCTCGAAGTTCTGAGATTTTATTCGAATAGTTCGAAATTTGCAAGGTTTTTGAGAATTGAAAAAAATTTTGGAACTTTCAAACAATTTCGGAGTATGAAAGTTGTCAAGTTTTAGGATTTTTGAAGTACTGAACATTCCAAAATTGGTGAAGATTTTAATAATTCAGCAGTTTTTAAAGTTTCGAAAATTTCTGAATTTTGATGTATCGATGTTTTGGAAATGTTGTTAGTTTTCCTGAAAACTTGTAAGATAGCCTTGTAAGTTATCAAAAACATCGCAGGGTGACCTTATACGTTTTTCGATAACTTACATCGTTACGTAATTTTTAAACTTATATAAATTCATATAGAGCGCGTTATAAATAATAGAGAACCTTATGAGGAATTTTTAAAATTTTATAAGGTTCTGAGTTACGAGGGGTATTTTTCGGAATCCATACATAAAGTCTACGTAAAATTTCGTTGACTACAAATCCGTTAATTTCGAAAACGGAATCATAAAAAATCAGTTTTTGGGAATCCAAACACTTCTAACTATCAAATTATTCGTGTTTGTATATTTATGGATTTAAAAAAAAATTCAAAAATTCATTTCATCGATACCCCAATTTCCAGTAGAATTTTCAAGTTTTTCAAGAAAATAAATTTTCTAATTGCGAATTATTTCAATATTAATCAAAGGTCCCTTTCACGAAATCTAATAATTTTGAAATTTCCTAACTTACATAAATTGAAACATCAAGTTTTAAAATCAAAACCAAAAAATCAAACTTCTACGAACTGAAAACTCCGGAATACTGTAAACTTCCCTTAAGAGTCCAGAATTTGCGATACAAATTTTCAAAAACCAAAACAAAAAATACGTAATAGAGTTCCAAAGTGTCCCTGCATACATAGTTTCGACTCCAATAAAATTATCATTGCCAAGAATCCGAAACTCGAAGCTTTGGAACATAAAAAAACTCTCGTCGAAAAATGCGGAAAGCAGAATCTTCCAATTCGAAAATTTCGAAAGGGTAATTCGGTGGGACCGCCGGAAGAGTCGGAGCCTCGTGACTTCCGGTCGGCAAAACGCCGTTGACCGGATATGGCCAACAACTCGCGATATTGCGAGTCCCGCATTCAGGTCACGAAAAGCATGTATCAAATGCTGCCAGCGCGCAGGAGCGATCGTGTCATTGTTATCGCGTTACTCGCGTGCTTTTGGGCGCTAGAAAACGAAACAGAAAAAAAGGGCTAAAATAAAAAAGAAGGTTTCCAAGTATTTCCTGAATCATGGCGTGACACGCCATAAAATAAAAAATTTTTCAAAAAATTCCATGGTAACAGGCGCTGCGGAGAATACATAGGAGCAGCCGTGTTAAGTTGTTACGGGACCAGAAAGTCGTTAATTGGAGAACAAACGTCCGTATTATGGTTGGCTACTGATCGATCATGCGTATCATAAAATCAGTGTCAACCGGGACGAAAAAAATGACCGAGCTCACCCAGCAACAATAATTAATACTCGTTAATTAACGAAAAAGAAAAATACGGCTTGACTTATGAGGCTGAGCCGCAATTATCTTCTATTTAAGCAAAGGTGATAAATAGTCGTACCTGATTGGCACTGCGGTCGGCAACATTTTCTCACCTGGATAGTAATTATTCCAATTATCTCTCAAACCAACATTTTATTCTGAAAAATTCGAAAAAAAAAATTGAAAATTAAAACTCGAAAGTTTCACGATTTAAAAATTTAGGAGACTAACGAGAAAAAGGGCATACAATGTTTCTACTCAAATTCTCTTGGAATACAATTTATTCGTAATCGAATGATAATTTATCAACAGCAATTAATCGATCTGTCAATTTTCGATAACAACTTATTAGATTCCAGCATGTGTCTCATCACAATTATTTTCACAGGACATGTGTTGTTTTCACAAATCGTCTACTTGTACAACAAATGTACAACAAATGTACAACAAATGTACAACAAATGCGTGAAAAAATGACGATCATGACGATTTATAATCCAAAATGACGAAATTTTCTCAAACTATTTCCCTAGTATGACGATTTTTCTAGCTTCTTATTAAAAAGCGGAGCAGTCTATTCATGTCTTCTATACGTTTTCTAATCGCAAATATATAAATTTCAAAGTTATTATATTTCTCACTATTCATTAATCAACAACTCTATATTAGAAGATTTTTCACAATTTTCCATAATTTGTCATTTCTACTTGGCCACGAAAAAATTTAACCATAAAAGACACTACGAATAAAAATTATGCATGACAGCATGAATATTGGTGAAATTTTTCTAAAAACGATACTTTTGTGATAAAAAAAAAAAAAAAAAAAAAATACGACAGTTACCAGCGCAATTAACACAAAATTCATAAAAAGGTGAATTGAACTTGGAAAAATTACGCAAGTTACAAGTAAAAAAAACTTGGTACATGATATGATTGGAATTTAAATTTATCCATGCAAGGGCGTAGCTAAGATTTTGATCAGAGGGGGGCATTTTCGTTTACATAAAAAATTTGCATCAATCTATGTACGGAATTTGGGGATTTTGAGGTTTCATAGACTTACGAAGTTCTGAAGTGTTTCGAATTTTGAAATTTTGCAAGATTTCAGGTTCTGGGGATTTTTGAATTTTTGAAACTTGGGAGTTTGGAAGTCGTAACGTTTTGGAATATTTTAAGTTTTGAAAGTTTCAAAGTTTTGGCAATTTTTAAAGTACAGGAATTCTTCAGTTTTAAAGAATTATTCAGTTTAGAAAGTTTCGGAAATATCGAGTTCTGAAATTTAAGAATTTAAGAATTTTTAATAAGTTTTATAGCTTAGAAGCTTCGAAAATTCTGGATGTATCGAAGTTTTAGAGATACTGAAAATTTTGAAGTCCTAGAGATTTTAGAAATTCGAAGTGTGGAGAATTTGGAAGAATTTTCGAGTTTTTGAGAATTTCGAAACATTTTAAAGTTTCGAGCTTGTAAAGTTTCAGTATTTTAAAAGTTTCAGGAATTTCGGAAGTTTTGAATAATTTTAAAGTTTTGAAAAGCTGGAATTTTTGAATTTTTGATAAAAATTTGGATGAATTTGAAAGTTTTCAAGAATCTTCAAGGATTTTGATGTTTTAAGATTTTGTAGTTATAGGAATTTGTGAAATTTTCGAAAAACTTTACACATTTTTGAATTTTTGCATAACAAATAAGAAATAAAAGAAAATGTAAGATTCAATAGTTTTGGGCATTCGTGCAATTTTCAAAAACAATAATGAATATTTGAATTTTTGCATTAAAAATTTCGAAGGATCATCAAATTTACAAGCTTCAAAAATTTCGATAATATGTATAGGAGTTTTTAAGCCTTGCGTTTTTGAAAAATGTTAAAAAAATTTAGAAATTTGGAAGTTGCCAACTTCGCTGGCATATTTTTTTCCCGTCAACTTCTCAATTTACTTCCCCCCCCCCCCCCCCTTGGCTACGCCCTTGTACCTACGTAAAAAACGGCCATCACTCGACATTTCTGAAAAAGCACCTCAAAAATGACTCTTTCTGCATATTCAACAACTACAACGTGTTTTTAACCAACAAAAAACGTACAAAATACTAATTTACCTTAAGACTAAGGAAAAATTCGTTGTGACGATTTCGCTTTGGCTTTAAATCTTTCCCGAATACCGCTTCCCTAAGAACTTTAAATTCTCATAAAAATTTCCAAAATCTTCTAAAATTGTCTAATTCCCTCAAAAATTTCATTTTCTCATAAGATCGACCTTGATATAAAATACTTTTTTCACAAAACACGCACTAAATAGACGCTTCGAGCCCCTGAAACAGCGCATTGGAGGATGTCCATTTACGACCGGCGATTTGGTATCGTACCTATGATCGTTCCTCAAGTTCTACAATTGTTCCTCAAGTCCTACTTTTGTTCCTCAAGTCCGCAGAAAACAGGAACAATATAGATTCTTTTATCCAACGCCCAGACGCTTCCAGCACCTGAAACAGCGCATTGAGGACGTCCATTTACGACTGGCGATTTGGTATTGTACCTATGATCGTTCCTCAAGTCCTAAAATTGTTCCTTAAGTCCTACTTTTGTTCCTCAAGTTCACAGAAAATAAGGACAGTATGGATTCTTTTATCCAACGCGCATGCGCGTTGTCCACTCGCGATGTTGACATTTATAGGTTCGTGGTGCACCGTGTCGTGAATGGATGTCCTCAATGCGCTGCTTCAGGAGCTGAAAATCCCTATTCAGTGCGTGTTTTGCAAAAAACGATGTTTGCACCTCGGACCCAAGGCGTGCTTTTCGGACCTCGACGACGTATGAAGCCTCTCGACCCTCGACTGCGCCTCGGGACGAGATTTGGCTTCATACTTCGGTCTCGGCCCCAAAAGCCACGCCTCAAGTCCTTGATACAAAAATATCTATATATCAAAATCAACCCAATAATAAATCGTGTCTCGAAAGGAATTCGAGAATCATAAGATTTTGAAAATTCTCATCAGAATCGAATTTCTCAGGGGTGTCAAAAAATTTCCCTCCATACAAGTACAACATAGCATCACATTTTACTCTACTGCATCGAGTAATTCTCAAGAGGTTCGTTAAAAATGTAATCGTAAAAATTGTGCCTCGCCGAGTAGAAAAATTGCACTAGTAGCTGAGCATTTCCTAACATTCTAAAACTGCCACGAAGTGTAACTCGCAGTCCAGGGCGTAATGACGGTCCACGCGGGAAATTGGCCTAAGAAACGCTCGAATCGATCGGATTTTTGGTGCTGACCGTGCATGAAATGACCTGCCAGGGCCACAGACAGAGATTCTTCGCCTCGATAGTTTTTCGGCATCTTTAACAACGATTCAGTTGCACTTGCCAATTTTTACATCCGATCATGGTAATTTTCAAAATTGCGAAATCAGAAATTTTTTGATATTTCTAAATCTCGACGTCCAAGGTTTCAAATTCGGACGTTTTCGAGAATTTTCATGTTTTTGAAATATGATTCGTCTGTTGTGAAATTTTTTACCGAAAAATTTGTTGTAGAAGGCTGTCAAATTTTGATTCAGTTTTTTTTCTCGAGTTTTTTTGTTGTTGCATTTTTTAAGCTTTTCGCAAAATTCAAAAATTTTCCAAGGAGAGATAAAAAATATTCAGCAAAAGAGAATGCACTTACGAGCAGTTGAACGGTGAATATAAAAGGCTCGCAGTCCGCCGCGCAGGCGTAATACGTGAAATACGTTTCTCGTCCATTCCAAATTGGACCTCTAAGAGGTTTTTCATCCAGAATGCTCCACCTGACGAGTTTAACGTTTTTATGCGGAGACAAAAACACTCCCATGTGATCAGGACCTGAAATACAGAAAACGTTACTTGCATTAATAAAAAATAAATTTTAATTTCTCAATTATTTATTTAATCACTTAAAATGCATTTCGAAAATCCCTGACCATGTAAAAAACAAAAATTCCAATTTTCGTACTCCGAAATTCTTGATATTGTTTCTCTTTTTTGAACTCGAATTCAAATTTTCAAAAGTATTCAAATTCAAAAATGTGTTCTCAAACTAATGATTTCGGGCCAAACAAAAATGTGTGAATTACTTGAATTTCGAAATATTTCCATTTTTGAAGTTTTTTGCTCTATTTTTTCAAAGATCGAAGAGTTTCAAAATTAAAAATTTTCTGGTTCCGAGGCAAAAAATGTAAGAAAAAATTCCAACAAAATAGTATTTAACATTCAATTTTCGTAATTCAATTATTCAATTGATATAATATAATTAATTTTGAATGTCAATTTTGTTAACCTGTAAATTAACATATTTTTTCAAGTTAAACTATACAAATTTTCTCCTAGAAGACCATTTTTTTGCACCTGTCACGTTGAAAGTTACACTTAAGATGTCGTTGTCCATCGACTTTTGCAGTACGTTTAGAGTCGTGGGAATTGGAATGTTGGGCGCCGGGCCTGGTATCCAAGATGTTTTCCTGTAAAACATGTTTCATCACCTCAAAAAGACGGGACGACGTTTACAAAATAAAATGTGAGTAATGACTTACGAGAGGAAAGTGATGGCCGGAAGTAGATAAGGCAAACCGCAATAAAGCTCATTTTTGCAGTCTTCCGCGGTGCTAATGGCGGCGCCAATTTCCGGCACCGCCGACTCAACACTGCTGGGACTGTTCATGTCCAAATCAACGAGCCAAAATCCACTTCCCAAAAATCTTGAAGTCCCGTCCGCATTGTAAAATTGTCTTTGCGTATGCTGTTTTTTTCATTAACAGAATAAACGTTATAAATGTAAGAAAAAATTAATTAACGTGTCGTTACAAGGAAGTAGCCAAGGGAAGAGGAGGGGGGGGGGGGGTCAAATTTTCAAGTTTGACCCTCCAGAACTCAAAATATACCAAAAATAAAAAATTTTCATAATAAAATAAGGTTTGGTTAGAGCACCCGACATGAAATTGTGAATCCCTGGGTTCGATTCCCGGCTCAGTGGATTTTTTTGTTCTCGCAAAAACTATTTTAATTGTCAATTAAGAACAAAACTGACTGGGAATATCGAAAAACATGGCTTTTTCTTTGTATCAATAACCCAGTGATAAAAAAAAAGTTTTCTATAATAAAATAAGTTTGCTCCTCGCTGACAAAAATCTTGGCTACGCCGTTGGTCCCTACACAGTTGAATATACTTGCTCACCACGATCATAAATCGTTGAGGCGCAAGAGACGTAGGGTTGCCGCTGTAAGGAAATCCTAATGGCGTCAGAATGAGTACTGCTAACGCTATCAAAAATATCCCAACAACGACGCTTATCACTCTTTCCGCGTTTTTCGTTAGAAGCACCATTGGCAGCTCAAGTAAATACACAGTACGTTATTATTACAGCTTTGTGGTTAACGATGAACAGTATAAGAAAGAATAAAATGCACATTTTCAATACTTTTCGTAAAATTGAGCTTACTGTAAAACTGAGCAGGAGGCAGAAAACGATGGTGATGAGGTTGCCCATGACTAGCTCCGAATTAACGAAAGCTCCGGTTCGTCCCATCAAAGGAATGAAGAGATTCAAAGCTCCGATCGTCAAATAAAACGACTGCACGTACGGCAGGGTCAAAATTCCCAAGTGATAAAACAGCCATCGCCAACCTTGAACGCGATTACATACAATTATTATTTCGTGAATCAATTTCCTTCAATTCTTTTATTTCCGAGACAAAAACGAGAAACAAAATAGATGAGAGCGAAATTCAAGACTCGAGTTTCTGAAGATATATCAATTTTTCTATAATTATCGAAAAAATAAGTTTAGACATGACAATTCATGGCAAGAATTATTTACATTGTACATGAAAATCAAAAAGTTGGCACGAAATTTGCATGCTTTTACAGTGTAAAATCGTACAACTCGAGCATAAGAATGACTAAGACGAAAAATGTACAAAAAATACACGTAACGTTTTATACCTTGTATGTTGGTAAAAAAAAAATGCCGAACGATATTTCCCAGAGAGGGAAAAAAAACCCAATGCATCGTGATGAATCCAGATCGTATTTGGAAAAAGATGCAAAAAAACAGTACCAACACGCATAGAGCAGTGTAGGCGTCGTAATACAGGTGAAAGAGCGTCAATGGCGACTCGATTATCTGTAAAACAAATTTTTGATTCATTATAAAATTTATTAGCATGGAAAAAATAGTGTATTTTCTATGATTCTCGAAAAAGTTACATTATTTCCATTTAAAATAAGTGGCCGATTTTTTCACCTGTGTAAAAAGTCTATTTTTTTCACTCGGAAAAAAAAGGGAGAACGTGAAAAAAACTGTTACTTTTCCGAGAAATATGGAAAAAATATTTTTCGAAAATCATGGCTACTAATATCCACACTTTTATAATTCAACATCGAAAATGAAAGCCGCCTTTCTTCTTCGTTGTTGATTGCAAACGCGAAATTTCCGAAAAATGATGTTCAAGTAGAAAAAAAGAAAATCTGCGTACACTCAGTTGTCGTTTTCCAACTCGAAGAAAGTACGCCATTGACACAGCGATGCTCGGACAAATGTAAAGGAAAAAAATCCAAGCAGGTCGAGCGTACCAACTCATTGCTTTTCCAAGTTTCGTCAACAGTAGAGCGATTGCGGTGGCAGGTATCAACGCGACAATCCAGGAACCGACAATAAACATTGTGCAAAAAGCCAACTGTTTCGAGTATTGAGACCTTGTTGATTCTGTAAATCAACATGTTAAATCATATCACATATAGTCTTTTACAAATCACTTACTAGACCTAAAAAAAAAAATATTTTTAGATATTCCCAGTCATTTTTGTTCTTAATTGACAATTCAAATGGTTTTTGCGAGAAAAAAATCCACCGAGCCGGAAATCGAACCCAGGGCCTCCCAATTACAGCACCCGACATGAAGGATTTTTTTCTCGCAAAAACCATTTTAATTGTCATTTAAGAACAAAACTGACTGGGAATATCGAAAAACATGGATTTTTCTTTGTATCAACAACCCAGTGATAAAAAAAAACTTTTTCTATAAAAAATATTTTCTTGGATTTGAGATAGGATCAGAATATTCAACACAAATAAATAATACTATTTAAAAATGTGCCACCTTTGAAATTTTAGTAGGAATAATTAAGAAATTTCCAATGTGAAAATATAGCATTCGAAACACTTCAATTCCACCAATTTAGGAACACCAACGTGAAAATGGAAAAAATTCAAGATTTCTCGTGTTTTATTTCTCGATTTGGACCATTTTGAAAAACGATGCATCACCTTTGGTTACACTTTGAGCATTTAGATGTATAGAATACAGAGCCAGGAGTATACTGGCAACGTTGACGAGGAATGCGACGTTGGAAGGCCATTGGACGACGAAAGCTCCAAGGAAATCGAAAAATACCAAGCTTTCACCGCCAGACCTTTGGTCCCGAGCAAAGGCCAAATGCGGTCCCGTGGCTACGCTCCTCGTCAAGGCCAAAATATTGTCCCCCGTTCTTTGCAGCGAGCCCAAAGGTATTTGATCCACGTTATCATACCTTGTGTGATAAACGTAACCGTTTTTCGACCATGCAAAATCCAATCCTGCAAAAAATAACAAACATTCATTATATATTCAGCTTTTTCATTGAAATTATCGGAAAATTGAAAATGAATTTCTTGATATCGTTTACAGTTTCGGAAAATTACATAAAAAATAAAATGGAACACTAGGAACTTCAAAATAAGCCATTTTTCAAAACTGATGAATTTTTGGTCATAACAATAGTACATTGTGCGACTAGTGGGAGAAGGAGAAGATTCCATGAGCGGGAAATTGCTGCACGAGCGTAGCGAGTGCAGTAACACACGAGTGGAATATTCTCCGTCGACCAATAGTCGCACATGATAGTTTATTTAACAACTGCGAAGAATATGGGATTTCGGGGCCCGCTGACAGGGGACGAAATAATGGATTACCTGCTTTATTGACGCAACAATCATCTTTAGAGCTTTGCTACGTACTTTAGGGAGTTAAAAACTAATTATCGCTTTTGTAAACAACAACAAAAACCTTGCGGCAATACACAGTTTTGTAATTTTGAGGTTAGGGTTGGCGAGTTTGATGTTTCGTTATAATATGTCCAGTTGCTCGTCCGCCATCTTGTTCCCATTATCGCTGTAAACAAGATGGCGTTAACGTTCAAAATATGACTCTTGTTTACAAATCGCTATATTGCTGTTGGAAAACAATATAAAAGGGAAAAGTAAACAATTACAGTACAACACAGAAGTGATTTATGAATCGCAATATCCTCGACATTTGCGTATACGTTCCCTTCACCAAGCTGCGGGAGAAATAAATGCACCCGTGGGAGAAGTAGTTACTTCTCCCACGCTGTACATCAACAATTTGGTAATTTATTATTTCTTCCACTCTCAGCAGGGCCCCGAAATTACATATTCCTTGCGGGGGTTGAATAAAGTCAATAACCTTCACGAAGTTTGAAAAATTTCAACCTGAGAGGTTTCCGAAATCGCGGAAAATACGAAAATCTGTTTCTCCAGGGACGATGCCGCTTTGGAAAAGTTCTTGAGCCAGCGACGAAGCGTATGGATATGGCACGACTTTTGAATAGACTTGTATGATCCAAGGATTCCCTGGTCCAGACTGAAAAAGCAGTTCTCGACCTCCAGCTCCGCAAGCCTCCAAATTTATAAAAGCCTTCACTTGTTTAGCCCATGGATGCTGAGTTATGAATCCATGCGAAGCCTGTTCACAAAAAATGCAATATTTCATCATAACTGAAACATTACATAAAACAAATCATATACACAAACATCAATCAATTGGAAAATTAATTCAATTAGATACAAAAATAATTGCAAAGAAAACGATAATTTTGTCAACTAGATAAAATTCTACATTCTATGAAAAAACGACGACAACGATATTCGATGATTTAGTCATTTGCAACATAAAATTACCGAAAAATACATTTCATAACCTGAAGTACATTTTCCTCCGCGCCGTTAAATAAAAAAACGACGTCGTACTTAAGAAATTGCCTACTCTGAGACATTATCCTCAAAGTTTCCAACATGACCGCGCAACCTGCTGCGTCATCTGAGCCACCTGAAAATCAACAAAACATGTTTACATAACGGCATTTCATCATCGTTGATTTTTAAATGAGAAAAAAATATCTTATCACGAATACCTTATTCTTATCACGAATATCGATTCGTGGATGAATTATTTTGATAACTAAACTTTGGACTTGGGCCCTAAGATTTATTTTTGATAACAGAAATTGTCGTCAAACCTATACTATCTCATATTATTTTCATGTATAACAAAACAATATATTATTATAATTTCATACCATTTACAATTGGAATCGCTCGATTTCAATAAATAATAACAATAATAAAAATGTACATAAAATATAAATTCGATGCACAAACCTCGTGTGCATCGAATCTGAATTTCTAACTTTAATCTAATTTGGAGACGCATTCCAGCCAAAAATAACACAAGCTTTACATAGCCATCGTGGTTTCAAAACTTATATCCAAGAATAGAATGAATTCAAGTGAATGAAGTAAAATTTTATCAGATAAACTCACAGAAAAATAACCGACTTAAAAAATGAAAATGACGCGTGTTTTCAATCAACAAATTGACCAGTTTTTATTTAAAAAAATTTTTTTTCTCACCAGGACTTTCAACGAACGAGTCGAAATGGCAATTGAGCAATAAACTATGCTCAGAAGTCCTTCGGGGCCCGAGCTTCACGACGACGTTTTGCACGTTTTTATAAACGTGGGTCATGCCGTCGAAGAATTTCAAAGAAAAACTACCACTGTGCCTGGCGACGTCTATTTCCATTTGGTGATTGCCGCTCGCCGATTTTTTCATTTCCTCGATCGTGGCTTTAAGATACTGCAAATTATTTCACATTTTTACTCCAGTCAATTATAATTATAATTTAAACATAATCAAATCAACGAGGTGTACTTTGACTGCGAGGACCTCGTTGGCGTGACTGCCGGCGACCCGTGGCCCCATAGAGGTCAGTTTGAGCACGTGTTCCCGGGCGCGCTCCGCGACGAATCGCTCGGGAAAAAGGCCCTCGGTGTTGACGAGTTGGGGCTCGGGCAAAATCTTGTCCAGCACCAGGATCGTCCAGGACAAGGAGAGAAAAAATGTGAGAGCGAACAGCAAGTGCTGGGTCCCATTTGGTGGCGCCTTTTTTGTGCTACCATCGCTCCATTTCACGTCGAGAGGAACGTCCTCACTCGAGGAACCCGATACTCCTCTCGTGGTGTTGCTAAGGGGACGCTGCCTTAGGCCCTCCTTTACATACAATATTTCACATTATACGTAATTTTATTGGTAATTATAGTTACAATGATCAGGCGCAGACAAAATTTTTGGGGAGTGTTTTTTAATTTTTTACGTAAAAAAGTTCGATTTCAATTACTGACGTATGAATTGAAAAACATGACAAAGCAGCGAATTTTAAATGCATTTTTTATCGATTATCAAAAACTCGAGTTGAGTTTGAAATGGTGTACAATGAAAAACACAGGTGAATTTTTTTGAAGTTTTCAAGATAAGTTTAAAATGTTCAAAAAAGTTAAAGCACTCGAGAAATATTCAAGTGTTTGATGCATGGTTAAAAAATTGTGTACTGTCTAAAAAATTATCAATTCTAAATTTGGATACTCAAGTTAGAAGTTGTGGTTCAAATATTCAATCAATTGATTCGAAAGTAAAATGTAGGAAAATATTCCAATTTTTTTTCAATTCAACAATTTCTATGAATTTGTAAATAAAAAAAAATAACGTTCAAATGTTGTATTTTGTTGTTGTTAAAGGCGTATATTAGCTACGATTTTCATAAATTCGTCTGAGAAATTTTGGAATTTTCCAAGTTTAATAGACTTATACTATTTTGAGGTATTTGGAATCTGGAAATTTTGCAAGATTTTAAATTCTGGAGATTTTTGAACTTAGAAGTTTGGAAGTCGTAAAAAGTTTTATAATGTTCTAAATTTTGAAAGTTTGAGAGCTCCGAAAATTTCGAAAATGCTGGAATTTTTTATTTTTAAAAAATTAATAAGTTTAGAAATTTTCAGAAATTCTAAAAGTTTGAAGTTTTCAAGTTATTAAGAATTTGAAAAATTTTTGGAGTTGTATAGCTTTGAGGTTTCAAAAATTTGAAATATGTCAAAGTTTTCGAGACATTAGAAATTTCGAATTCTTAGAGATTTGGGAATTTCATTCAAAATTAAGAGAATTTGGAATTTCTTAAGTTTTTGAAATTGCGTAAATAATGATGTTCAAGTTCAGAAAAGCTTCAATTTTCAAAGTTTTGATAACAATTTTGATGGTCTCGACAGTTTTTTAAGGATTACAATTAAATTCCAGACAAGTTCGAACATTGAGTTTCTTACCTAGATAAGAAAATCACAAAACAATCTATGTATTGACGAAATTTTTCGATAATTCTCGAATTTTTTGTTAGGTCATTTCCCGCAAAAGTCGTTCAACTGAACATTCAATACGATTCATAATGAATGACAAACAAACATGACAAACAAAAAACCATATTAGCAATTACAACTCGCTTCACTTACAAGTAATTAACTCGCAATCACTATTTAATTATTACACTCGGCCCAGAAGCAACCATGCAAATCCATTGTAATTGATCAGCATGCAGCGTTATGCAACGACAAAACAAAATATTTTGGCTCAAAACAAATACTTTTCGTTGCAAAAATATTCGAAAAAAATCGATATTCATTACGTAAACTTGGCCGAATCAACAATAACAACAATAATATAACCTACCCTAATGTTGTCATTTCGCAAAATTCAATAAATTCGCGAATAATTGGTCTGAAAATGACTCACCATGATGTGAAAGTTCGTTTGGAAAAAATATGAAGTGTATCGAAGAAGAGGCACTTGGGAGGATTTTAACTAGCTGGATGGCATCTGCATTTTATGCCGCATTGGAGCTTCTATTGCACTTGTATCACTGTGTATCACTAGTTTGTGGCTCCCGGAGGTGTTGTCGGGACAACTGCGGGAGTAACAAACTCAAACTCAATCAAACTAATTAATTGGAGTGCGAGCACAAGCGCGACGTCGGTGCGAGTGCAGAATTTTTCGATAACAATTGATATACATTGATTGTACATTGATAACAATCATAATACACACTCTTTGTTGTTGGAAGTTGGACACACTGATAATGCACACACCCATTGGCCAATGAGAGAGTAGAGGCTATCGGTACTTCGGATATGTCCGACATCGATTCGAACGCTTTCGGGTACCCGAACAAAATTTCGTATTTTTGAATTTACAAATTTACAAACATTGTATGTAATGCCGTCACTATTGAATACATGTTGTAAAATAAAATTGGCAATTCCCCGCAATATGAAAAATAGAATTATCAATTTACATATGTTAATTCGTTACATATTTTGATCAATAAACCAAAATTTAAAAATGTTTCTATTTTAAAACTGTAAAATTGGAACAACCAAGCACTCTCAACTGTCACAATTTTTGAATTTAGGTATTCTAACGTCTAAATTTTGAAATTTCTACTAACGGTTCAGATCGAAATATAGTTGAATTCCTGGCTCAATAAATGGGCAGAAAATAATATAAGACTACTGCCAGTCTTTTGCAGGGCATACTTTATTCCATCTGATCTCAAAAACGTTATCATTATATGAAACAGTCAAATTCCGAAAAGCGCCGATCTTCCCATTAAGTAATCTCAAAATCCATCCCAGTAAAAAAATTGCACCTTACTTATTTTCATGTTATATTAAATCAAGGGAGAAAAAAACCGACGGTATTTGACTCAAATCCGACACTGTCCCCAAAAAATTACAGTAAAAAAGATCCGATGCAAAGAATGCAAGCCTCGATAAAAGCTAACCAACATCAACTCTTTTATTTACAAACCGCGGATTTGCCGCTCACCAGTCCATACAAAAAACCCACTCAATTGATAACGATAGGAACAATGTTCGCCTTCTGTTCCGCCAGTTCACTGATCGCCTTCAGGACCGTCAACATCTCTTCTGTGCACTCTGGTTGCTTCTCCACCCAACTGCAAACCGTTTTCATCGCCTTCAAGACCTGCTTCGGCGTTTCCGTGTCCACGCACAAATCCTCTTCTGCCTGGTTCAAAATCAACCCCGGGTACGAGCCATCGATCACTCCTTGGGGGAACTCCTGGAGTGCGACGCCGCCCTGCATGTTCCTCAGCGTCGTCGTCTCGCCCGCGTTGGGCAACACGTCGAGGGGCCCCAGGGCGACGTTGTTCTGCGGGTACATTATGTAGTACGTTGTCGTGTAGGGGTTCTGCCCTGGGTTCTGATCCGAGGCCGCTTCGACCTCGACGACGTCCTCGTCGTCCTTCAACGGGTCTTCCAGGGGGTCCAACATCTTGCGCTTCCGACTCTGCATCAACGCCAGCTTAGAGTTGGATGAACAACTCGACTCCTCTTCGTCTTCTCCTTCCACCTTCAAATAAAACTGATATGGAAAATCATGAAATAGTGCATTTTGCAACTAGTGTATTAATAACTTCACTACTACTGAACATGATCCCCCAAATCCAAATAATCCCAAGAAATCACCTCTCCCTCTCCATCGTCCTCCTCCTCGATGTCTTCCTCGTAGAACTGCTGTAGCACAAGGTTGAGGATCTCGTCATCCTCCAGGGGTTTCCAGCCGCCGTCGGCTTCGCGGTTATTGATCCAGTTGACGACGTCTTCAATCTTGCCGATGTACTCCGGAACCTCACTGGACCTCAGGATCGCATCAATTTCGCTTTTGTCGACGTTGGCGAAGTTGTTCTGTTCGTCCCGGAAGAGCTTCCACATTATGCCCATCTTCAAGGGCTTCCAGGCGTTCTCCAAAACGGCGCCGCTGACGTGCTGCCACTCGATGTTAAGGATGGCGCAGCAGTTCTTGACGCCGAACTGCTCAACGAAGGTGTCCACGGAACTCTTGTCCTCCAGGTTCGCCAGTTCTTGCAGAAGGGCTTTTTTGTAAGATTTCTTGAGCTCGGTGGAGACGCCCTGGTTCATGGGTTGTAGGGACATCGCGATCGGGGACAGGTAGTGGACCTTGAAGTTTTCGTCGATGGCGTTCATGATTTCTTCGCTGGGGTGAATTGGCGCCGTGTCCAGGAGGAGCAGGACCTTTCCCCTTGTGCTCGTGGCTGTTTGTTTCATGTTGACGTGGGGGATGAAGATGTTTTTGTACCTGAACAGTATGGAAGTTCATTGTTTTTGAAGATGGGAAGGTTTTGAATACACATTGTGGAAGTTAGAATTCAATTCAACAAATTGTGGAAGATAGAATTTTGGAATAATTGTGATCAAGATAACAAAAACTTTTATGAAAAAAATTATGTAATGCAAATCTAGATCCAAAAATATGTTTATTTTTTCAGAATTCACAAACGTTCGTTTCTTTTGTGGATTGCTTTTTTGCTGACTGTAGATTTAAAAATTATATGCAAGTAAAAATGAGAAACATTCTTCATTTTGACCATTTTATTTTATTTTCATTTACCATTCTAGAAAAATGTCCTCTGTCATCCAGTTTTCTTCCTGGCTTTTGTACACCAAAGTGCTCTCGTAGTCGTAAGGTTTTTCCTCTTCCTCGCTACTGCCCACGACTAAAAGCGGGATTCTATCATTCCCAGTGGCGTTGGAGCAAATCATCATCGTTACTCTTTCTTCTGAGGATTTGTTCCGATCGGCGAGGGTTTTGCAGGGCAAGGAAAGCCACCTCAGGCCAAACTCGTCGGCGCTGTAAATGTTCTCTGGCTCGTAACCGTTTTCTTCAATGAATCTGTGGAATTCTGTGGTGAAATGTTCGGCGGCATCAAGATTGAACGTCAGGGATTCTTTTGGCCCTGACAATTTTATGTTGCGGCATTTTTTAAATGATTGCAACCATGCTTCGTTTGCCTGAAAAAGGAATTTTTCATAAATTATTCAAAAAACATGTATATGGAACAGAATGTGTTAATAAATTTCCAGAATTCTAAAATATATACCTTGTGAGATATTTGCAAAAATTTGCATTACGTTCGAAGAAAAAAGTATTTTCTGAATGAGATACAACTGATTTGGATGAAAATTTCTCACTTTGAAATTGACCGCCCCGTTCAATTTTTGGTTGAATTCCATGGCTTTTCTCCGGAGCATCGGAATCGTCACGATTTGGCCGATGTGCCGCATTTGAATGAACCATAGATAAATCGCCTCATCGACATGTTCATTTTTCAAGGGCCCCATTTTTTCACAGGAGTTTTTTAATAATTAAAACATGTAAATAAACAAATGAAAATGAAGTCAGGTATCGGATTCCGGGGTCGGGGAAATTTTTTCAGGGTGTTCAAGGCCGACGAGAACCCGACTTTTCATTTCGCCTTTTCCCTCCGATCACGCACAACTTCGAAAAAAACATTAAAATTTAAAATAATTGTAAAAGTCACGGGATAAACTTTTTGTTTTGATATAAAAACAGTTTTAATCAGCTGATGGCGTTTTCGAATGACATTATCAAAACAACTCATCTCGAGATATTAATTGTAAGTTGTTTTCTACTACAATATGGCGGATAGTAAATATGTGAAGGCGAATGTTCGAATGCCTATTTTTCCAGTAGGGAATTAATGTCCGGAAATGTTAATTATTATTTGATATATATTTACTGATATCATACCAACATCGGAACTGTGAATACACTTCAATATTTACACATTTATTTTTTAAATCGAACATGTATATTCTAAAAACGAAGAAGTGTGAACAAAATCAGCTCTAAAAATTATGTATTTTTGGAGTACAAATATTTTTTATGAAATGAAAAATTGAGAATTAAAAAAATTATGATTTCAAGGGTTTGAAATTTTCGTTTTTGGATATTTTACGAGTTTTACAAATAAAGAACACATTTTTATATAAAAAAGTTGTTGTATTCTAGAAAATACATTTTATTCGAACCCCCAAATTATATCTCCTTACAGCTCCTACACAACAACAAAATAAATCTCCATCATTGTCGTCCGAAGGTAAAAGAAAAAAATATCACTCATCAAAATGCAAGGAATACCATGTAAGTCTCAAGTAAATCACGTTTTCTCGTCAACTGATTTCGACCATGAACAACTTCGTTGCCTAGGACTTTTTGGCAAAGACCACGATTTGCTGCGCGACCTTGGTTCTTTCGGGGATTTTCGTTTCGGTGATTTCGACTTCCGTTTCGGTGACTTGGATTTTCGTTTGGGCGACTTTGATTTTTGTTTCGGTGACTTGGATTTCTTTTTTGGCGACTTTGACTTTTTCTCCGGCGACTTGGTCCTCGACTTCTTTTTCGGTGTCCTCGAGCGCGATTTTCGTTTTGGCGATTTTTTCTTGGAAGCCACCGAGCAGGATTTAGCTCGCGTGATTTTTATCCTCGAAGGCGAACGGTTATTCCTGGAGCGAGATCGCGAGCGCCTGCCACGACTCTTCGACCTGGTGCGACTCCTGCTGGAACTTCTGCTTCTCGTTCTCGATCTGGAGCGACTTCTCGATCTGCTTCGCGACCTTGACCTGCTTTTATAGTTTCGCCTCCTATATCGTCGTGACCTGGACCTGGACCTCGACCTGCAGAACCAAGTTCTATTAATTTATATTCATTTCTAACTTCACGTCGTAATGATATGTTGGTTAAATATTTTGTTTTTTTGCGACTAATATGAAACATTTCGATCTTTACGTACCTCGACAAGGACGACCTGCGACTTCGTGACCTTGACCTCCTCTCGTAATCCTCTTCGAAAGCACCGTAATCTTGTCCCGTCAAGTTGGCGAAGTATTTGTAGTACTGTTTGTTATTGTAAAACATTTGCGGTGGCATGTGACCTACAGGCCGACTGTTGTCTCCGCGCCAGTTTCCGCGACTGCGGTTTCTGCCACCTCGACCTCGGCGACCTCGGGCACCAGGGTACATAAGTGGAAGTGGTGCTTCGTAATACCAAGGTTGAGGTGGAAATCGCGGATACATGGCAGGGTAAGGAATCGATCCATCCAAAGCTCCATCTACTGTCGAACAAAAATTATAAGAAATTCAACAAATATCCATTTGACCTGACCCCTAAACTCCCTGAATTTTCCCTATCTTTCATTTTTTACCTGGGCCAATGGAATTCTGAGGATCAGTTCTAATCATCACACTCTTCATTTTCTTATTGTGTAATGTGTTGTTGGAATCGTCAGATGAATCGACCGAAGAATTTGTTTTATTTTTCTTCTGAAAATGTTCATCGAATTAATTACAAGACTCTGTAATTTGTAAATTTGCATCAATAAGAAAAAGTTCGACAGATTTTATAAATACCCTTTTCTTTTTCGCTTTCTTCTTCGACTTCTTTACTTTTTTATCCACCTCTTTTGGTGTATTTGATTCCTTCTTTTCATTGCTTTCTACTTTTTCGTCTTTCTTTTCCAAATCGATTTCTTTCTTCTCTATTTTAGTCTGGAATTGTAAAATGAAGACTTTAATATTTTCTTCGGGTTAACAAGGTTCAGAAACTGATGTTATTAGTATAAAAAAATGTGAAACTTCTATGAATTAGTTCTATGTTTGTAACTTGAAACGCATTTTATGCATTTATTTATTATAAAATAGCTCTTAAATTACAAAAAAAATAACTTTCAGTATTTTTCGGAATTCACTTTTTTGTAATTACTTTTATTCTGTCGAATAATTCGTCCAAGAGGCGAATGCTTTCGAGTTGTCTCTGGGCTTTGATCAATTTTCTCTCTTCTCGAGCGATTTTCATCGAAACTTTGTCTTCTTCTTTTTTTCGTAAAACTGTCAAAGCCTTGCGTTTTCGCTTTTCTTCTCGATTTTTACGTCTTGAATTCTGATTGTGAGTTTCAGCTTCTTCCTTTTTTCTGAAAATTCAAAAATATTTCAAATAAATATACACATGAAGCACTGAAGTAAAAATTGACAGAAACTGAAAAATAATATACTTAAGTTTGTTTCAGTTTAACACATGTACAAACTTGATTTTTTTTTCTTTTAATTTTCCATTCAAAATTACTGGTACAAATTTTGAATGATCGAAAATTGTTTAATATAAACGAACCTTTGCTCTTCTCTTTTTAGCTTTTCTGCTTCTTCACGTTTCCGAACTTTTTCGGCTGCCAAATTGTCCTGAGCAATTAGTCTTTTCCGTTCAAAGGCACGATGCGATACAGAATTGTCGCTCATGTGTTTTGTTCTGTCAAAATCAACCTGGAAAATTGAACAAAAATGTAATCAATTTAGTTGAAGTGATTTGACAATTCGAAAAATTTTTATATCCTTTGGAAGACAATTCCAAATTAAGGATGAATTTTGAGTAAAAATTTCTACACTTCAATTTTTTGTCAAACCAAAAATTTTTGTCCAGCAATTATGAAAACATCTGGAAATTCTAGATCACTTACTAAGTCCTTGTAGATACCCAGAAATCAAAATTTGAAACACAAAGCTTGACTTTTTAATTGAATTTAATAATAACATTTAAAAAAAAATCAAATTCACTTTTATGGCAGCCGTCAAGTAAGTGTTAGTTCCCTCCTTTTTCAGGAGTTTCATCCCCCGCAGGGCATCCATGGCTCGAACAAAATCCATGTACTCGATGTATTGCACGAAAGCGTCGAAGAAAAGGCCATCCTCGTAGGAAAATTTCTGCATGTTCTGTCCCAGTCGCATCCTGGGGCGATACGGATCCGCAGCAGGGATGTCAACTCTTCTCACAGTTCCCCACCTCGAAAAGACGTTTTTCAGGAAAGACTCGCTGGGCTGAGAGCTACCTTCTTCACAGAACCATTTCACGGGCAAGCCCGATATGTGAATCGTGTCCGGTCGTTCCCCAGCTTTCAGTTCGTTCATGTGCTTGGCGTCTCGAAAGTACGAATCCCAAGTATGTCGCGTCGGGAAGTCATCCTTGGCCTCGGCGGCGCGTATCTAGAATCCAATTTTCAATGTCAAACTTTAGCAATAAAAAAATTACACATTTTGCAACTAGTGCAAAATTTTTGATATCCTTTAACATGGAACACACTTTTTCCATGGCATATCTAGATAAAGTTTTTCAGGCAGTACATGTATTATTTTTACACATTGTGTTTAAATTTTAGAAAATTTCTTGATTCTTCCAGGATGGACCACATGTCTTGGTTTTCCTGCTGCAGCTTTATACCTTGAGAGGTGTGGCGAATCCGGAAAGTTTGAGATTCTGCATGTCGAGTCTGGACAAAAAATTTTTCAGCCTGCTGCGGTCTCGAACGTCGCCTTCCATCCTGATGAATTCCAGGGTGTTCTTGACGACTTTCAGCTTGCCGAACTCGTCCGGTCGGATGAGGTAGCGGATTTTCTCCATAACGTCCCATGTTGAGACGGTTTTTCCTAATTATATCGTATACCAATCTGCTGTAAAACCTCTGTGCTAGGCAAGGCATTAGTTTGGCACTACCAACAGGGGTAAATAATATCTGGCTTCTTCCAACAGGCAAACTTTGTAATAAATATTTGTTTTAAACATAATCGATCAAGACTTTTTTCAGTGACTAGGTTGAATTAGTGAAAGAAAAAAGCACTGCTGAACATTTATATCTTCGGTTGATGATTGCGAAGTGGATCCTTTTTTTCATGCTTGTGGCAATGGGAATTTGACTTTCTTTGGAACCAAGTTATTTTTTTTTAAATTAAAATCAGTGTTTTTATTATTTTTACACTCATTGGACAATTTTCAGAAGAAAATTTCGAAATAATGAAAATTCAGAACTGGGTAGTTTTTTTGGAAAAAATTGTGCACATTTAAAACAATTCAACTTTTTTCGAAGATTCTGTTCCCATTTTCAATTTTATCAATGAACATACGTCAAAATTAATCAACTTTTCGAAAAGTTTAGCAACTGTCATGCATGTTACATGTTACAAATATTTCGTCAATTGTAAAAAAATATTCAAAACATGATCCTTGATTTTACCTGGCGTTTTCAACTGCGGCAGACTAACGGACACGTTTATTTTAGCAACTGGTTTTAAAAAGAGGTTTCGCTGAGTGTGAAGGGGTACGATGTCGCTGATGTCCCTACAGCTCCAAAATCCGTTACTAACCTCTCCATTGACATTTTCCGACCTCGATTCCCTGTTTCTGGCCATTCCAAACCAATTATTATCAATAAACCTTCTAAAAATTCACCAATTGTATTTTCCTTAGCTACGATCAAAACTGTCAAATTTGTACGAGGCGCGGAGAAGGTTCAGTGGAGAGGCTGTCGCGAATTTTGACGATGAAATCTTCCAAAATCTTCGAAAGTTGTTTTCTTTATTCCTTTTTCCGACTTTTCCGACTATTCTACTCCATTTTCTAGATCGCGTCCCTTTACAGAATCCGAAGGCGTTTTTCAGCGTCTCACGACCCGTTTATTATTTTTTTGTTTATTTTTCTGTTCGATTCTGCTCAGCTGACAATTCGCGAGCGCGAGTCATTTGACGGTTTGACGCTAACGTCAAACGTCATCATTTTCGGAAAGAGTATGTAAGTAATGTAATGACATTACTTACTCTTGAGAAATATATTGTCTTAATATAATATATTTCTCAAAAGTTTGCAAAGAAGCAAATTTTCGAAACTTTGCAATTTTTTGAAAACGATAGTTTTAAGAGTTGTAATGTTTAACAGTATTGCATTGTTCAATTAAAAAATTCTCCATCATGTTTGTACGATTTATTCATAATTTACCGGTTCGCATATTAACTGTACTACAAATATGGCCGCTCAGATTCGCGCAGAAAAATAAGGTGAATAAATTGCAATTTCTAAATTCCGTTGGAAATCACTGTTAGATAATAATTTACGAATATAGAACCAAAAATTGAGAATCCATTCATTTGCTTCCGTTAAAGTGATAAAAATTTTTTGAAGTTAAAAATGTCAATGAAATCTGATAAAATGGATAAAATAGTATTATTACGTCATCCATCGATGATGTTATCATTTGATGTGTCAGATGATTGAATGTCAGCTGATCGTTTCGATTCTCGCGATTTGTGCGATTCATGCTAAAACGCTCAAGAACGCTGATTTTAAATTCTAATTATAAAGTGTTTCCAGTGGTTCACCGCATTTTACACGCAAAAAACGTCTATTACTTTCGTTGAAATTTATAAAATACACCGTTTCAAGCACTTTCAAGTGTTTTTCATTAATCATGGGGTCGGCGGGAAAATTGTTAATCAATACAGGAAACATCCTGTCATTGAACGAGTTGAAAAAAAAGGCTGGATTGAATCCTCGGGATGAGGTAGGGTAGTTTCATTTTTATGTCGTTTGTAAACTGTTGAAACTGCATTCGAGAAAAAAAACAATGAGTCTACAACTTATTTCCGAATTATTTCATCTGACTTGTTTTGTTGTACTTACTAAACTTTTTCTTGTTTTTTTTGCTCTTGTCCTCTTGTTAATGCGCTTATCAGCACTTGCGATAACTGTCAACTAAATGTTTGAATAATGACAACAAATGAGTACGAGGAAAATGTAAACAAATCGAAAAAATGCGCGACAACGCTAGTCAGTACACCGACGAATGCTGTTCAAGCATTCGTCTGTTGCAAAAGCAAAAATGTAAAATTATTATCAAATACAGCCAATAACTTGGAAAATTTTGTCATGTTGTATATAATTTATGCATTCATGATCAATTTTTTTTTCAAGATTTTGTATGTTTGTAAAAATTGGATTGCTTGCAATTTATTGGATGCTCGTTTGATGGAATATTGCGAAAATTCAAAATTGAATAATGAGGTCAATTCAATTTTCAGTTAATTGAAACTCTGAAAATCGTCCGACTCGAGTCTGAAAGCGGCGATACAAAAAACAGTGTGAGTAAAAATTACACTAGAATTTATGCAAATTTTGAGGATCATACAAATATTAAAAAATGTTATTTCTTGCAGACGAATGGGCAGGTTAATGAGTTAATTCCCGAAAATGTAGAAAGAAAAGATTTGAAAATGACGATAAAAGTTTTCATTTCGTCAATTAAAACAGAGATGTTGAAAGAAGCTTTGGACAAAGGTAATATGGATGAATTTTATTGCTACATTATTTAAATATTATAAAAAATGAATTGGAAATTGGAAGTAAAAAAAATTTATTGAAAAGTATTTTTCATTTCAGTTTTCGAATTATTGCACACAGACACTATCGAATCTTTGGTGCTCTCTTATGACAAATCAGAGTCTGTCGTTGATAAATTCGAAGCCTTGCAGCAATTGTGGACTGTAATTGAAGAGTACGTAACTGCTGGGAAATTGTCCAGCATTGGAGTTAGCGACGTTGACACTGAGATGTTCATCAACCTTTTCAACTGGGCAAAAGTAATGAGAATACTAGTTTTTTTAGCTTCAACGTCTAATTTGTATTGAAATTGTTGATCAGGTTTCATGAATCTTTTGGTACAGTTTGGAAATTTCTAAAAGTTCAGAAAATTCACAAATTTGCAATTTCGTGAAACTTAAAAATGTAAGTATATGAGACTTTGTATACTAATAAAAAATGTTTATTTTTTAGGTAAAACCCAACATAATACAAATCAACTTGGATACTTGCTGCGTCGTTCCACCAGCTCTGCAAGTTTTCACAAAAGAAAACGATATTCAGCTGTTGACTCACAACGATCCCTGTCGTAAGATCATATCAAATAATTTGTCCAGTCAACATTTTTTCTTAACATTACCAATTTTTAGTCAACTGAATCCAATTTGTTTGCATTTCAGAAATTCTACCCAAAAACGCTGTCAGTGAGTTATTCGGCGTTGGAGCGAGTTTGCATTGGGCAGTGCGATACATGATTCACTTGAAGTGTCGCGGAGTGCTTTCCACAAAAGGGTATTTAGTACAAATCACTCCCATCGGTACTTAAAATTTCAGTTCGACTCAGTATTACTATATTCCGGAAATTCTTGTATTTTCATTCTCGAGTGTGAAAAAAACAATGGAAATTTAGGATACTTAATTTCGAAAATGATTACCTGAGCCAGAAAAGTCACTTTTCTACATGAGAATATTGTAAGTAGATTTAAGTCACATGCATTTTGGTTTATAACAGTTTTAAAAATCTTTGTTTCTTGTCACGTTTTGTTAAGTGTTCGAACAAAGTACATTAAATTTTATAAAAAAAAATGAAATAAATAATGTTGTATATACATAATAATTACGAAAATTGTAAAAATTCCAAATATTTGGAAAATGTTTGAAAACTTGAAAATGCTGATAATTTGGACGATTAAAAAAGTTCGGAAATGTTAAAAACATCAAAAATTCAAAAATTGTGGAAAATTCCAAAAAATATAAAAATCACAGATCGTTCGACAATTTTTCAAAATTTAATCATTACAAAAAATCAGACAATTTTGGACGTTTTGAATTGTTGAATGTCGAAAAATTTTTTTAAATTTCTGAAATTTGTGAAATTTAATAAATTCAATTTCATAAATTTCGGAAGTTTACCAAAGTTCGCAAATGTTAATTTTGTATTTAATTCCGTTATAGCTACCTCGCCTCGATAAAAAAAAAAAAAAAATCGTTACTAGTGGGAATTTCCGCGCACAAACTTTCGAAAACCTATCATCGAAAGTTCCGCCGAATCCGATGGCCAAAAGTCGTGCCATAAATCATCGACGTACAAACGATCCCCGACCGTTCTCCAATTTCCCCCCCCCCCCCCCCGGCCCTTCGAGAGGCCGCGAGGAAGCAGAGGTGCCCCTCTCGGTACAGGTACCTTTGTCGGACAATGATATCCCGGACAATCGGTAATAATAAGCGCGTCTCGTAGATATCGGCGGCGGTAGCCGATCGGGAGCCCGCAAAGACAACACGGGAAGAAGCCTTGGTACCGGCTCTCTGCGCCTGTGTGCGTTCCTCTCGGCGTCGTCGTGCTCCGGTGTATATGCGCTTCCCTCCTTTTTCCCCGTTTTTATCCTTTTTCCATATCCTTTTTTTCTCCGTTCCTTCCTGCCTTCTGCAGCCACTGCTGGATCATCCCCCCTCCCTTGGACCCACGGTTCTGGGCCCTTTTGCTCGGAGCCGACCGCGTGGCACCCGAGGACAAAACGCGGATAGAGCGTCCTTCCTTTTTTGTCCCCGGATAACCCGGTCCTTCTTCTACTCCACTTCCAGCCGAGGATTCATTGTCCTTTCCCTTCGTCCTTTTTCCCCTTTGACGGCCGGGGTATGCGAGCGCCGACATACTTTGTATGTTAATGCCACATAATGTCGGTTTTGTTCCTCTTTTCAGCATTTATCTGTTGGACCGCGAGAGGGGTAAACAGAAATTTGCGTACGCTCCACGGCATCGGGGGACCTTTTTTGTCGCCGCCTCCGGGGACCTTGTTTCGGGACACTTTTTCGGGGAATCGAGTCTAGGGATAGGAAAACTGTCGATACTGAAGTGTATTGAAGTTGTGGGGAAAGAGGGTTTGTTAAACCTGGGGAAACGGGTCATTTGGTCATTTACGAATTCGGTAATTGAAATTAAATTTGAAAATTGAATTATTCAAAATTTTGTAAACCACTGAATTGCAGATTTTTTCAGTGCAAATACAGTTAATATAGAAATTGAAATTTGAATAATAGGAAATATACGTAAATTCGGTTTTGTTAATTTTTCATAATTTGTAGTATGAATTTTTATGAGTTTTAACTGATGTTTGAAATAAATTTCGGTAATTCGAAATTTTCAAAAATTTTAGATTGTACATTTAGGAAAATATAATTTAGAAAACTTGACGATTTGAAAAATTAAATTTCATTAATTGTAATTTCGAAAATTAAATAATCAGAGGTTATAAATCCAAAAATTCCCGATTTCCCGAATTTTTAGAATGAAGAAAAAGTTATTTGGAACTGGGAAATTCGGAAATTAAGTTCTAAAAAGTGTCAATATTGTAGTTTTCAACAATTTTTGGAAATTCTGTCACTTGCAAACAAGCATGCAGCCAGGGAGGGGGCTTAGGGGGCTGAAGCCGCTGCAAAATTCTGGAATATTTTGAAAATCTAACACATTGCAGAAAAGTATATTTCGAAATAAAAATAGTAAACAATACTGATTTTCACAAGTGTCAAAGTTTTCGAGAAACTAGATAGTTTTGAACATTTTCAGCATTTCAAGATTTTCAACAATTTTGAGGATTTTTAGAGTCCGGAGGATTTCGAGAATTATACAAGTTTTAAGAAGTTTGGAAATTCTGAAAATTTCAATCATTTTGAAAATATCGAAGTTTAAAAAATTTTTTTAATATTCTGGAAATTCACAATATTTTCATAATTCTTGAAATTCAGAGAATTTTACGAATTTCTGACATTCCGAGAAACTTAATAATTTGGAATATTTTTAACATATCAAGATTTTTAACGATTTTGAGAATTTTTGAAGTTTGAAGTATTTTGAGGATTTTGGAAGTTATTGGAATGTTGAAAAGTTCGAGAATGTCAAAATTTTTGTAAATTTTAGAGATTTTTAAATGTTCCGAAAATTCTGAAAATGTACAGTATTTTCATAATTCTTGAGATTACGAAAATTTAAAGAATTTTTCACATTTCGAGAAACTCGATAATTTGTAACATTTCAAGATTTTCAACAATTCAGAAAATTTCGAAAGTTCTCAGTATTTCGACGATTTTCAGAATTGAAAAAATTGTAAAAATTTCAGAGATTCAATAAAGTTCCGAAAATCTTGAGAATTAAGGCAGTTTTCGGAATTCTTGAAATTTTTAAAATTTTACGAATTTCTGAAATTTTGAAAAATTTTTGTTCAGTTGGAACGTTTTTAATTTATTTCAAGATTTTCGACTATTTTGATGAATTTCAAAGTTTAGAAGATTTTGAAAATTTCAGAGATCTTGAACACTCCTGAAAATTCTGAGAATTCGAAAGTTTTCAGTATTTCGACGATTTTCAGAATTGAAAAAATTGTGGAAATTTCAGAGATTCAATAAAGTTCCGAAAATCTTGAGAATCAAGGCAGTGCTCGGAATTCTTAAAATTTTCAAAATTTTACGAATTTCTGAATTTTTGAAAAACTTCTGTTTAGTCGAAACATTTTCAATATATTTTAAGATTTTCGATTAATTTGATGAATTCCAAAGTTTAGAGGATTTTGAAAATTCCAAAGGTTTTAAACACTCATAAAAATTCTGCGAATTTAGAAAATTTTCACAGTTCTCTATTAAAACTTTACTTTTTAAATATGTTGAATTAATTTCGAGTGAAAATCACCTTAACCCCCCCCCCTTCCTCGACCCCATCCCCCCAACCCCCCCCCCCCCACCCACCCCCCCCCCCCGCCCTCCCACGCACCCCCAACCACAACACAAATATGTCGAATCCAAATTTAACAAACTGACCATTTTAGAATTACCCTCATAAATTTTTTCAGTCACACCCCTAAGAATTCAAAAAACCTGAAAAGTCGTTTTTCTGAAAAACGCCAAAGCGCAGGACCCGAGGCTCGTTTTCCCGACGGGTCCTTAGAGCCCCGGCGGCGTGGAAGGGGGGTCCCCAGATAACGAGATCGCGGGTACACCTGCCCGGCACACGTTCGAATGTGTATCGTGGAAAGTTGCCCGTGCGATCTCCGATCTCGCCGCAAAGGAGTCGATCGAGGGGGCGGCCGTGCCTTCTTCTCCTTAAGCCCCGCTGCTGCTGCCGGGCCCTGGGGCATATTTATTCCTTTCTCTGTCGCTGCTGCTGCCTCCCTTTATTTGTGTCCTTTTGCCCGTTTTCTTCTTCCGCAAACGACAGCCGCTTATTTATACCCCGTCTTTGGATCGCACGGGAGCGAGGCGCTTTTGCGTTTACATTGCACATCGGAGCCCGGCCGAGAGTAGTGGAGGCCATCGCTTTTATATTATGCACTTTGCTCGGGAACGCGCGCCATCACCTGTCACCCCCTTTTTTATCCCCCGAGTCCCCTTAGGTCTATATTACAGGAAAGGCGCCCTCGCTATTAGGGTTGCCACCTCGATCAGTCTTGGGCTGTTGAGAGATTGTCTACTTTTTAGATGGCGTTAATTAAATTCATTCAACGCCCACGAGAAATATGTAATTTCGTGGTCCTGCTGAGAGTGGACGAAATAATGGATTACCTAATTGCTGACGTATGGCATGCGAGTTACAAACTCGTTGGCCCACTAGCGGGCAAATAAGCTGTTCGCCCACGCTCCTCTTAACGACCTATAGCTATTCACTCACTCACGCTCAATTTAGCGACCGTTTACGCATGGATAATGGAAACAAGATGGCGGACAAACGACTCGACATATGTCGAAACGTCAAACTCCCCAACCCTAACCTCAAAATTAAAAAACTGTGTATTGCTGCAATGTTTTTGTTGTTGTTTACAAGAGTGACGAATACAGTCATAATCAATCCCGATGAAAATCAAATCAACGAAAGGGATAATTAGTTTTTCACTCCCTAAAGTACGTAGCAAAGCTCTTAGGGCGATTGCTGCGTCAATCAATCAGGTCACCCATTATTTCCCCCTCTCTCAGCAGGGCCGTGAAATCACACATTTCTCGCGGTTGTTAAATAAAATATTGTGTGCGACATATTGGTCGAAAGAGGAGATTCCACTCGCGTGTTGCCACACTCGCTACGCTTGTGAGGCAATCTCCACGCTCGAGGAATCTCCTCTTTCTCTCACTAGTCGCACAATATACTATTACGTCACGTTTATAGGGGTGGAGGTAAAGAAGAATGAGATGTGATGAATTTTGAATGTGTTCGTATATACTTGTGATTTGTAATTTGAAAATTGAAACTGCAGATACGCAAATTCCGGGATTTCGAAACTTCTGGCTTTGGATGTAATTTTAGATTTTTTTAATTCGACAGCTTTTGAATTTGCGCTCTTCGCGGAGGCGCGAATTGTCGTTTGCGAGGCGCGCGTGGCGGAACACGTCGCCGCCTCCGGCGAAAAGGCCTCCGAGCGCGGAAATGTGATTGAAGGACCATTGTGATCCCGGAGAAGGAGAGCAAGGGGAAGAGCTCGTCCATTCATCATTCGACATAAGTGTTGAATGAGCGGGCAAATGAATGCGGAGAGAGACTGGGACGAGGCATCCGTCAAGTCCTTCGGCAATCAAGATGTCAAAAAAGGGATCCTATCATACATGCGCAGTTTTTATGTTCAAATTTGGAAAAATTGTGTTGGATGAGCAATCTCACTCTCGTGATTTGACGATTCAAGATTAAAACATCGAAATTCCAGAGAATTTCAGATTCTGTCAGAATTGATGAAAATATAAAACGTACATCACAGCGAGCAGAAAAAAGTTTGATAGTTCAAAATTTGGAATCGTCAACTTCATAGTTTGTAAAGTACGAATTGAAGAAAAAATGTCCAAATTTCGAATTCCATGGATTTGCAATTTGGCAATTTTAGAGTTGAACATTTTTCATCTTAATCGTTGGATATTTGAATATTTTTATTTTGTTTCGAATGTTTGTTTTTTTCAATTGCAATTTAAAAATTTAATGTTTCGAAAACTCACATCAAAATCCTGCTTTTTTCAATTTTTTTCTTCAAAAAATTGAATTCAAATAATCATTTTCATTAGGGCAATGAAAAAAAATCGAAGCTGAGGATGTGTGCAAGTGAAAAAAATGGATTGGAATTAAATACCAACTTGAGATGTTATTTCTTCCCAATTGGTTTAAAATCAAATTGTGCGATAAAATTTTCGAGAATGACGACTAGGTACATAATAAAAAAACTTGAATCTTATGATTACGCAAAAACAGTCTTTGTAACTCCAAATGATGGCTGTAAGTTTCGCTTGAAGGATAAGGAAAGTTTATTACAATGGGATATTTAAAACCCAGATCGATATCGGAATTATCACATTTTTCTATTTAAAGTTACGATTTATGACTGCTGAATTGTAATTCATTTCACAAAAAATGAAAATTTCACAAAAATTGATTGATTTTGTCTAAAAATTGATTCCATATTTGGAAATGACGAATTAAAAATTACAAAGCTTCACATGATTGGAAGGGAAAATAAAAATTTTGAATAATTCAATTATGTACATTTTGAAAATGATAACCTTTTTCGAAACCCTCCGAAATCAAGAAAACGGTCATCAAAAATTTCCCAACATTGAGAAAAAATCAGCCTCCCGAAAAAAAACGATCTCCAACCGTCACCCACCGCCGTCACACGGCGCGTCGCGCTTTATTCCCTTATCTACATGTTATCTAGGGATGCTTTATAAAAAACGAATCTCATTAAGAGCGTTAATTATAAGAAAAATGCGAATAGAGGGAGAGCGAGAAGCCGTGCGCGTAACTCAGAAGGAGGCAGCCTTACCTCGGGCGAGTTGCGAAAGAGCGCGAACGTTTGCGCTGAAATTATTCGCGGCGCGCGTATATTCTACAGCGCGAGGACGACGTACGGGATGATAATAGGGGTGGGAGCGAGACGGGCGATATAAAGGGTGGTTGAAGTGGGAAGGGGGAGAATGGAGCGGAACAGAAGCGAATGCAGGCAGAAGCGCACGGGCTGACTGGGCACAGCATGTTTATTGGCGCATCTCGGGGTCTTAAATCTTTGCGTTGTCTCCGTGGCGGGTTCCGCCGCCGACGGCGGGGACCGCGGAGCGGAAGATATATCTCGGGACGCGCTCGAAAAATCGGCTCCGGGGTGCAGGAATACGAGGGGACGGCGCGGGGGAGGCTCGCTCATGCGGCGGGCGCGCGCTTTTAACGTGCTTCGCGAAAGGGTTTACAAGTTGCGAAAGCGTCCTCGCCCGTCTACGTGTTTATCCCCCTCCCGTGGGGTGGGGCATTATTAACGACGTCCGCGATGACGTTTGATGATTTTGTCCGGATTTAGAGCGATTTCGCTAAATTCTGACGGGGAGGGAGGAGGGGTTTGAAATGACAGTAGTAGGTTTTGGGAATTTTAAGGTCCTTGCGATTTTTGGATATTTTGGGAGTATCGGGAAGTTTGGAAGGTTTTTGAAAAATATGATTTGGATTATTTATATTTTGAAAGTTCAGCCGATATAGAGTATAGGGGTACCCAATTCATAAATTGGGATGCTCGAATTTCCGACTGGAATTTTCAAATTCAAATTTTGGACTCTTTGAATCTTGATTTATTGATCCAAAAATGTTATGCGAAAAATTGTCTATAATTTTCGATATATAAACATAAAAATACGATTTTTTTGAGATTTTCCCATGGTGCCCTTAAACCCCCACTATAGACTTGTCTAGTTGCGCCCCTGGACGCCGCGAAACCCGGCCTGGTGACCGTGGCATCCCCCCTCCTTCCGCAGTTGCCGAACGGCGAGTGGGGAAATTGCATGCGTGCCGACACGAAGTTGTTCGCGGTCCCCGTTGTTGACAATTTGACGCGATTTTCGGAAAACTGAGTGCATGGTCGTGATCCGGTCGAAAATCGTGATCCCCGAACACGATTCGTCGCGGAAACCGGGAACGTGGCGGAAAATATAGTGCTTGTAAACGTGCCCGCCGAGGTTGCAGAGCGTCTATTTTGCGAGTCTGTCCGCCGCGACAAAGGAACAGAATGCAAATACGCTTCCGATCTTCGGCGTTCGGTGAAAAAGCACGATTCGCAAACGCTAGTTGTCGGGGGCATAGAGAATTGGTCAGTTCTGTTTGGAAAATTCTGTGGTAAGATTGAGCAACGTTGCGGCCATTTCAACGCGCGCATGCACCTTCCCCTACCTCGCCTCTACCGGTGTCGGGATTTCGCGTGCGCGTCGCGGCCATTTTAACGCGCGCGTGCACCTTCCCCTACCTCGCCCCTACCAGTGTCGGGATTCCGCGCGCTGGTGATATTTTGGGAGTGACTTTTTCGACATTTTGGAGTGATTTTCGGAACTGCATTTTAGTCGGCGACAAAAACACAATATGCGTCGTCGTGCGTTTTTATAAAAGAAAATCTCGGTTATTTTCGGTTGCGCAGTGTGAAAAGTGCTTCTTTTCGAACTTGGATTATCAAGGACAGAAATTTATATCATCGAGGATTTGGATAATCACGTGATTTCATCTCAACGCAGCAGGTTTTTTATCAACTGTGATAAAGGTATAAATGAAATATTTCATACAAAATTTCCGTTATTTTATCATCACTGATGGTTATCATGAAACATGGAAAAAAAGCGTGGAAAATTGAGGAGTTTTTTATCGGTTGAAACTTGGGCGAAGCGCAGGAGAAGGCGGGAAATGCGTGCTGCTTGATGTTTTCGTGGCCGTATAGTAAACAGTTTTAACTTCAACTCTGGATTTGATTTTGGAATCTGTTTTTTTTTCTTTTTTTTTTCATAATTTTCATGCTTTTTTCACACTCAAAGTTTCGAATAGTTGAAAAAAGTGCGACCACTCTCCTGAGAACGCTGCTCGCGAAACAAGTGGCAAAATTCATTGCCACCCACGCAACGATGTAAAAACGTTATCTTTGGAATGGCGTGGGGAGTTTTTCGTACACGGGCGAAGTTTGAGGGTATTATTTGGTGGGTATATCATTCAGCGAATGATAATTTTAATTCTGTTTATTAAATATCACGATTTTTACTTTCTCATTGATTCAGTTGTCAGCATTAAAATGCTGTTTTTATATTTCAAAAATTTCTTTTTTTTACTTTTTCGTTATCGGAACTTACATTGGATTATCAAACGACGGGATACAAAACTTCGATTTAATATAGATGTAGATAGAAATGTTATAGAAATCCATAGATATTCGATAGTTTTAACACAATTTCAAATAAAAATGCCAGAAGTAACTGTTCCTATTACACAGACACCAAACAGAGAGCCAGTGATATGATAACGATATTTTCGGAAATCGTTATTATGCGAAACTTCGATTTAGAACTAATATAGATAGAAATCTTATAGACATCCATATACATTCGATAGATTTCACACAATCCCACATAAACTGTTACTCTAACCGACCAGGTTGCATTGCAGCGTAGGATTCTATGGAGGTCGGCGCACGAATCGCTCGACTTCGAATGACAGACTCTGTAATAATTACCGAATTTTCGAAAGTTGCTCGATTTCGTGCATTCTTTTCGTTTTACATGTTTTTTGGATTCGTGTTGTTAAATCCTGAGCCATTTCGTTATTTTTGCTCGTTTTTCTATGTCTGTGAATTTTCAAACTCGAAATATCGCAAGACGAGCGTATGGCGGCTGGTAATTTGATTGAAAATAAAGTGCGTTTAATCGTGAAAATTTAACGAGTTTTTTCTGTTGACGTATAGTGTTGTTTCGTGGTTGAACCAAAGGCCCCAGCACTCTGCTTCGGCGATTGTTTTCTGAAATTTGGTTGATTTCGTTTGTCTGTTTTTCATCACGTTTCTCGATTGTTTTCTTGTTCAAACAGTGATTTTTGGACTGTTTCGAAATCTAGCCATCTAGGATACGCCTTTACCTTGGAAATGAAGGTACTTGAAGTATATACATGAGTTAGTGGCATCATAAGAAACGCTTCCGAACCCCTTCCGGGCTCATTAGTGATATGTTTCGTTACCCTAGAATTGACTTATTCATTCATAAATCCACACAGTGCGATTAAAGAAGGTCTTCCGTTCATTTTTACGTACGAGACATGTAGCTCTGAAAATGTTCTATGTTCGAACCCTTTTATATTGATTAAAAGGGAAAATAAAAATGATAGAGGCATGTTATTCGCCCATGTAGACTTCTCATACACGTATATAAACTTCGATGTAAAATTTTCCGTCGCGACTTTCATTTTCTTGCCGCGAGGATTTTATTTGCGCCACAGCGATATTTTACAATTCCGCGACGTAGACCACATCGTGCTTCCACCTACGTTAATTAAGACGGGTTTATCAGCGCAACCAGCGTCGCTGGCGATTTATCGATCGTCTTGATCAGCGATCTCTCTGCACCGAGAAAAATTTACCATGAGTACGTAGAAAAAAATTATTCAATTTTCAGAGTGCAACTTTTTATACCACGTTAGGTAAGGGAGTGTAGCCAGTAAAGTACCTCGTCACGTCACGAGAGCGAATACAAATTACATTTTTATAACTTTTTACGAAATTCAATACCTATCGATTTTATAAGACTCACTCTGAATTACAGTTACTAATTAGTGAAAATTTTTTGTTGAAAAATGCTCGATCATTTCGCTGTTCCGAAACAGCGGCGCTTCCACTGATTTAGATTTAGAGGATACGAAAAGTGTGCCAAGGTGCAAGGATTTCCTCAGCAAGGAAAGGCCCGTCGTTCCCGAAGGCAATTATTCATTTTCATTACGCCGATCGGGACTCGCGGGGGCGATATTGCGCGAATACACGTAAATTCGTCGATGGTATAGGGCACAAAGCGTGCGAGCGCCGGCGTGGGCGCGAATGTTCAGCGACCGATCTCGTGGCTGCTGCCACGGTGGTAAGAAACAACGACGATACGGCCTTATCAGCGGCGTTGGCGGCGGCCGAGACTTTACGACCGGTACAGCGACTTTACACTTTATTTCAGTTAATTAAAGTCTGATTGAGTGTCGACGCTTTTCCTACCTTTTGAATTCGCCATTCGTCAAATTTGAATGTAGTTCAGACACATACTGCCAAGGACGTAACCAGAAATTTCGTTCGGCGGGGGGGGGGGGGGGGGGGGGGAGGGGAGTTTTTCCCTGAATGGGCTCCAACAAAAAAAAAAAAGGGGTGTTTTTTGGGGAATTTGGATTTTTTTTTTTCTCCTAGAGTTTTTCTCTAAACTTCGAAATTCATCAAAATATTCGAAAATCTTCAAATAAATTAAAAAAGTTCCATCTGAACAGAAGTTTTTCGAAATTGTAGAAATTCGTAAAATTTTGGAAATTTGAAGAATTTCGAAAACTGCCTTAGTTCTTAAGATTCTCGAAACTTTATTGAACGTCGGAAATTTCTAGGATTTTTTCAATTCTGAAAATCGTCGAAATACTGAAAACTTTAGAATTCTCAGGATTTCCAGGAGTGTTGAAAATCTCTAAAATTTTCAAAATCTTCTAAACTTCGCAATTTATCAAAATAGCCGAAAATCTTGAAATAAATTAAAAATGTTCCAACTTCACAAAAGTTTTTCGAAATATTAGAAATTCGTTAAATTTTGAAAATTTGAAGAATTCCGAAAACTGCCTTAATTATAAAGATTTTCGAGACTTTATTGATGAAATTTCTAGAAATTTTTTAATTCTGAAAGTAGTCAAAATACTGAAAACTTTCGAAATCCTCTAAATTGTTGAAAATCTTGAAATGTTACAAATTATCAAGTTTTTCGAAATGTAAAGAATTCGTAAAATTTTTGCAGTTTCAAGAATTGTGAAAATATTGCACGTTTTCAGAATTTTTGTAACATTTACAAATCTCTGAAATTTTCGGAAATTTCGAAATTGTCGAATTTTTCAAAACTCAACAACTTCAAAAATCCTCAAAATACTTCAAACTTTAAAAATTTTCTAAATTGTTAAAAATCTTGAAATTTTGAAAATATTCCAATGTATTAAGTTTCTCGAAATGTCAGAAATTCGTGAAGTTCTTGTAATTTCAAGAATTATGAAAATATTGTGAATTCCCAGAATTTTCGAAACTTCTTTGAAACTTCGAAATTTTCAAAATTGTTGAAATTTTGAAAATTTTCAAACTTCTAAAAACTTGTAGAATTCTCGGAATCCTCCGAACTCTGAAAATCCTCAAAATTGTTGAAAATCTTGAAATGCTGAAAATGTTCAAAACTATCTAGTTTCTCGAAAACTTTGACACTTGTGAAAATCAGTAATTCACTTTTCTGCAATGTGCTAGATTTTTGAAATTTTTCAAAATTTCGGAAGGGGTTTCAGCCCCCTAAACCCCCTCCCTGGCTACGTGCTTGAATACTGCCCATCAGAGTCGAGGTCCCGCTTTTCAACCCCAAGTTTTGGTACCATGTCCATCATTCATCAGAACCAAAATGATTTCCACCCCTCCCTCCCCCCTGACCCCAAATTTCTTTGAGCCAGGCATGATCTTGTAATTTGTGTGCATGAAAGTATTTACTTAAATGACTTCTATTAGATCAATTTCTTGAAAATATCTCGCAATTTTCTACTTGATCTGAAAATATGCGAATGATCTGTCCATCTGGATATTTCTAAGTGGGATAAACATTTGTTAACATTTTCAAAAATATCTTGTTTGCATGCATTGCGCGACCACCTCGAATTTTCGTGAATGAACGGTTAGCGCCATGAAAAATCGAATTTCGTACGCGCTAATAGACGCTGGCGTGTTTCATAAGTGAATTATCATCAGGGATCTCGGAGGTGAGATCGTTATCAGCCACTGTAACGTAATCTCTGACCCTGCGCCAAACTCAGGGAGCAGTTTTATGCGGGGCTCCCGTGGTGTGAGTAAACCGGCCGCCGCATCGGACGGGATTGGGGAAGATCGAAAAAGAATGTAATGCGCTTGGCTCTCTTCGAGGGCAGAAAAGCATTTCTGCGGGTCCCAGGCGCGGCACGAGAAACGATATATTTCACGCGCAAACCGCGGCGTTTCGGCGATAACCGGCGGCCTCCTTGGCTTTATCGCCCCGGCCCGGAACAACACAAGTGTTATATTATCGTCGCTTTCGTCGGAGAAGCATTCGGGGCCCGCACTTTCGGGGGCAACAATGTTGACATCTTCTTGAAATGGATAGGGAACCGCGAAAACAACGGAATATTCGGGACCGATTTTTAAAATCTAAATCAGCGGAAATTAAATGATTATTTGTGGGCGAACAGTCGCTGATTTGAATACTTGTGAGTGTGTTACAGGAAATGATCGAGTTTCAGTCTTGGAAAATCTGAATTTTTGAAGAAACTCGATTTTCAACCTTAAAATATGGTCAGATTTTCATGAATGTCTGCATTTTTTGATTTTTTGATTTTTCAAATTACTTACCAACGTAACGAAATTTCCTGTAAAAAATATAACATCTATTTTTATAATCATGAACTACTGTTTTTGATATCTATTGAGATGAAAATTAAAAACGCGAAATTCCTAATTCATTAAATCTTCATTTTCGAAAACAAATTTTCATATTCTCAGTTGTTACACTTGAGAACTTTGAAGTTTCTCAATTTTTTTATTTGGATTTTGGGTTTTTTTCTTTCTTTTTTTTTTTTAAGGAAAGTTTGAAAACGTGTAATTTGGCTTTTTTCGAAGTGATGTTAATTTTCATAAGACACTGAATCCAATTTTGTGAAAATTTCGAGTAAATAATGTTCATGACGCTGATGATTGAAATGATTCTAAAGAAATATCTAAAAACTTGTGGAAACTTATACACAGAGATTCAGTACTTTGACGTTTCGGAAAAATGACTGATTGTGAGTCTCAGAAAAAATATTCTAAACTTCCCAATATTTTTTTGTCGAAAAATTTTCATACTGCTAGAATTTGCGCATTTCTTTTATTAAATTCTTGTGAGTTTTTTCTTTTCAGACTATGAAAACGACTAAAAGTTTTTTCGTTTTCAATAATTTTTTCCAGTTTCGAGAAACTTCCTAAATTTCTCAAAAGTGTCGAAAATTCTTACGTGATTTTTTATTCCGATTGACTTCACAACCAGAATATTCCCATATTTCAAAATGTACAGATTTTGACTGGAAATTTCGTATTCGATAAACTCTCGACAAAAAATCTTTTGATTTTCTAATTTTTGAGTCAATAATAATTATCTATTTCCCCGCATACAAAGAAAAATTTCAAATCTCCAAGACCCCTTATATAACCTTTCACTAAGGGGCCATTTAAGTATTACGTACATTTTTTACCATTTTCGACACCCCCCCCCCCTTTGATGACGTCATCATAATTTTATAATCAGGTTAAAAAATTGCGATAAAAATGTTGCACGTACATATTTTTCTAATAAGTCAACAACAAATCATCAACATACATTTTTATGCAAATAATGACAAGATTCGAATTTTTCTAGAATTTTATTTCCTTCAAATTTAAAAATAAAAAAATTAAATGAAAAACATCAAATAAAAAAAAAGAACTAAGTGACAGTTTTAAACGAAGAAAGTACATTTTTAAAAAAAATTTAAAAATCGAAAATGATGACATGATCATCAGCGGAACCCCCTCCCCCCCCTCACGTCATCAATCGTCATCATTTACCATACCCCCCTCCTTTGTGATGACGTAATACTCGAATGGCCCTTAATATACAATGAATAATTAACCGAAAAAGGGCGAGATTGAGTCATTTAATGACTTCTCGACGCAAACGGGATACCAAAAAATCGTTTCCCATGAAAGTTTCCATCATCACCGCTCTGAAGTAGATTCGCTCCATCCAGGAAGTCGATATTGCTCTATTACGGCATTCGAGATTAAGAAAAAAAAAAAAAAGAAAACTAGAACGCTTTTAAGGATACGTAATGAAACGTGCGCCGCTTCCTCTTAAATATGCAAGTAGAGTATTTTAATTACAACTTCCACGTAAGAACAACGCGGGCCCGCGTACGCTTGACATAAAGCGGCGTTAAAGTCCCTTGAGTGCGGTGCAATAAACTTTCGCACGCGTGTATATAGTAGGTAGCGATGGTTCCCTCGAAGCGGGAGAGTTAGGAAACGACGCTGCACTTTTAGGCCCCGCTTTGGCCGTTGCGAAAAAGTGAAACCCGCGGCAGTCCTTTATGCAGAGTTCTCGCGCGTTTAACTTACGTATCCGCAAGAGCAAGGTTATTCTAATGAGCGCACCGACGAATAAAGACGTCGCTCCCCAAACGAAATATATACCACTTTTGGTAACATATTTCCAGGGGTGGATCTAGGATTTCATCTGGAGAGGGGAGATCTTTGTCGACTTGTTTGTTTAATCGAGTGTTTACTGCAAGGACGTAACCAGAAATTTCGTTCGATGGGGGAGGGGGGGGGGGGGGGCTAAGGTGATATTCACTCGAAATTAATTCAACAAATTTAAAAAGTAAAGTTTTTATTAGAGAATTATAAAAATTGCTGAAATTCTCGGAATTTTCATAAGTGTTTAAAATCTCTGAAATTTTCAAAATCCTCTAAACTTTGAAATTCAGCAAAATAGTGGAAAATCTTGAAATATATTAAAAATGTTCGAAATAAACGAAGTTTTTTGAAACTTTGGAAATTCGTAAAGCTTGAAAAATTTCAAGAATTCCGAAAACTGCCTCAATTCTCAAGATTTTCGAAATTCTCTTAATTGTTGAAAATCTTGAAATGTTACAATTTATCAAATTTCTCGAAATTTGAGGAATTCGTAAAATTTTCTTAATTTCAAGAATTATAAAAATATTATACATTTTCAGAATTTTCGAAATATTTACATATTTCTGAAATTTACGAAAATTTTGAAATTCTCGAACTTTTCAAAATTTTACGAAATTTTGAAACTTACGAAATTTTCAAATTCTGGAATATTTTTGAGTTTTTGCATCTCATCAGTTGTCTTAAATTTCAAAAGATGGAGGGTTTGAAACTTATATAATAGTCGATTAAACCTTCGTTATTTCAAATTCCGGAAAGTCTAGAAATTTCGAACAATTTTGAAATTTAGAATTTCGACTTTTTGAATTTTCTGAATTTAGTGAATCCAACTGTCTGAACGCAAAATTCAAAATTTGAAATTTTAGGAACTCATCGCCTAAACACTTGAAATTTCTTATTTCAAAATCTTTGCAAGCTTGCAATTGTGGTAGTTCTTTAAGAATTTCTTAACTTTTCGAATTGCTTTTTTTTGATAATACATCGATTTATTTTGCAAGTTACATAATATATTCGATACGCGATTTTTTGAAAATGGCATAAATATTGATATAGATATTTTCGGAAAATCCTAACCAATCCCAATTAAATTCCTGGAAAATCGTCTATTTAAATTTCCTCCCTGCAAATTTTTTCCCCATAAGAGTCTAAAAAACCTCTAAATTTAAGGTTAAAACCCCTGAATTGCCATTCCTGCACCGCATTTCGCACGCATCTGATAGATGGAAAGATTCAGTCAAATGCCATGAGCCTTGGGAAAGAATCCTCCAAGAAAGGACGTAACCAGAAATTTCGTTCGGGGTGGGAGGGGGAATAAAGTGTTTTTCACTCGCAATTAATTCAACAAATTTGAAAAGTAATGTTTTATTAGAGAATTATAAAAATTTCCTATATTCTCAGAATTTTTAGAAGTGTTTAAAATTTCTGAAATTTTTAAAATCCTCTGAACTTTGAAATTCATCGAAATAGTCAAAAATCTTGGAATAAATTAAAAATGTTCCAATTGAACAAGTTTTTCAAAATTTTAGAAATTCGAAAAATTTGGATAATTTCAAGGATTCCGGAAACTGCCTTAATTCTCAAGATTTCGAAACTTTATTGAATGTCGGATATTTCTAGGATTTTTTCAATTCTGAAAATCGTCAAAATACTGAAAACTTTCGAAATTCTCTGAATTGTTGAAAATTTTGAAATGTTACAAATCATCAAGTTTCTCGAAAAGTGAAGAATTCGTGAAATTTTCGTAATTTCAAGAATTATGAAAATATTGTACATTTTCAGAATGTTTGGAACATTTACAAATCTCTGAAATTTACGGAAATTTTGAAATCCTCGAACTTTTCAAAATTTCAATAACTTCAAAAATTCTCAAAGTACTTCAAACATGGAAAATTCTCAAAATTGTTGAAAATCTTGAAATATTAAAAACATTCCAAGTTATTAAGTTCCTCGAAATGTCAGAAATTCGTAGAATTCTTCTAATTTCAAGAATTATGAAAATATGGTGAATTTCCAGAATTTTTAATACTTTTTTAGAACTTCGAAATTTTCAAAATTGTTAAAATTTTGAAATTTTTGAAACTTGTAAAAACTTGTACAATTCTCGGAATCCTCCGAACTCTGAAAATCCTCAAAATTGTTGAAAATCTTGAAATGCTGACAATGTTCAAAACTATCTAGTTTCTCAAAAATGTTGACACCTGTGGAAATCAGTATTGTTTTACTATTTTTTTTTTTTCAAAACATACTTTTCTACAATGTGCTAGATTTTTTAAATTTTCTAGAATTTCCGAGGAGGCTTCAGCCCCCTAAGCCCCCTCCCTCGTTACGTGCTTGCCCCCAAGTCCAAACCTTCCCGGCAGTACATCACTAAACAATCAGGAGATGTTGCCTAAGGGTAGCCTCGCATTAAATGAATCAGATGAATGTAATCGTAGAAATTCGGTTAATGAACGCGTAGCACGGTAGAGCTGGCTCTCCCAAGGATGTCGTTTTGTGCGTTGCGTCTCGTAATGAGGAAAGTTCGCGGAGTTAACACCGCGTTGCGAACTTAGGTGGCCTGGTAACGGCACCAGCCGGCGTCAGTCGAGGAATCGACCAAGCCGCCACCGTCGTAGAGAGCTCGAAAGCCCTCCGCGTGCCTCTCTTCGCATGGCCGCGCGCTCCAGATCTTTTGATAAGAGCGAACAGCATTTTAGCGGTTCCTTACACACTTAACATCCGTTGTTCGCTTACCCTCGAGTAACGAGAGAGCGTATTTTCGCTGCGAAGTGTCGAGACTTCGAGAAGATTCACCATGGAATCACCGCTTTTGCGTGTACCTACAACGCGCCCGCCGCATTTCGGCCATTGCGCGCTTCGGAAATCCCCTTTTGTTCTCGTGGCCCAAAAGAGGGTTAAAGAGAAATAGATCCGTTTATCGTTGATGTTCGATTCGAAATCGATTTTGGCGATAACCTGAAAATGTTCCCTTGTAAAACCTTCATCTCCCAATAAGAGATATCGTAGAACTTTGTGATATTACAGTTAATTATCATCTTCAAATTATGCGTTCGAGAGAAGGTGGATATGTATTTTCGAGTTGATTTGAATCCCCATAGCACCGCTTGGTTCATATACGCTGTCAAACGCATCATTGTCGCATGTACCATGGTACAACTTGATATTAGAATCGATAATTATTTCAAAATTGACTAGAGGAGTTCCAGAGGGAGTGGATACTCCCTCTGGAGTATCCACTCCCTCTGTGTATCCTCTCCCTCTGAGTATCCTCTCCCTCTGAGTATCCTCTCCCTCATTTCCGAGTTGACTCGATGTTTCGAAAATGACCTCCATAACACCCCTTAGTCTGAAAATGTTGTTGGGGGCATAATTTTCGAAGATATACGAGTCGACTCCGTTTCCAAAAAATCGTAAAAAAAGCAGACTTCACTTCTGTTTTTTCTCGCCGTCAGGGCACGAGGGAGTACAATGCAGCGAAACGAAATGAACGGAATATATCCCGTATCGGCGATCCTCGTTTCGCAAGAAACGTCGGTTCCAGCGTTCCTCCCACGTGAAAAAGATAACTCCCCGCGAAAGAAAGTCCCTGTGTTATATCGGAGATCCTAGATCATCCTTGTAGGGGGGGAGGGAGGGATAGGTGGAAGAAGAGGCTAGGCCAGGCCAAGCAGAGAAGTCGTGTAAGAAGAAGGGGTTAAGAAACTCTCGACACTAAAGTGCCTGCACCGGAAGCAGGGGCCTTGCTTTCTGGGCTAATAACCCTACCCACATCGACGCACAGCGTCTACGCGCGTTTCTGCAGCGTTCTCTTAAGAGGCCCCGAGAAAAGGGAAAAAGAGAAGGCCAGAGAAAGAGAGGGAGAGAGAGGGCCCTGGTACGGGGTCCGTGCGTGACACGCACACTCGGGGCCGCGGCGGCGAACGTTCAGCGAGGGTCCCCTTATCAGCATGCAAAGCTAGATTTTATATGCGATCGGTTACCGAGCTCCGGGATTCTTACGCAAATCGCGATCACGATCCCACTCGCACGCGGGAAAATCCGGCTTATTGGACAATGCGTTTTTCCACGCCCGGCGAGTGCCGTCAATGGGGGGTGGCCTGGAAAAACTTGTCCTTTTTCCAAGGGGGGTCATCGGTTTCGCTTCGTGGATTGTTATTTGAAAGGTGGGAAATCGAAATAATGTAGAGGCCGGTTTTATGGTTTCATCCCTTCACATGGACGTAACCAGAAATTTCGTTTGGGGGGTGGGGGTTGAGGTGATTTTCACTTAAAATTAAGTCAACAAATTTAATGAGTAAAGTTTTATGTGAGAATCACACAAATTTCATAAAGTCGCAGAATTTTTATAAGTGTTTGAAATATCTGAAATTCTTAAATTCCTCTAAACTTTGAAATTCGTCGAAATAGTTGAAAATCTTGGAATGTATTAAAAGTGTTCCAACTAAAGTTTTTCGAAGTTTTAGAAATTCGTAAAATTTTGCAAATTTTAAGAATTCGAAAATTTCCTTAATTCTCAAGACATTCGGAAATTTATTTAATCTCTGAAATTTCTAAAATTTTTTCAATTCTGAAAAAGGGGAGGGAAGTGACCTTAATTTCCCCTCGAGTTTGAGGGTAGGCAGGAGCGGCGAGGGATCTTTCTTCGAACGGAAAAACTTTTTCTTGGCGCGGAAATAAAGTCTTGAGAATCTTTGGAATTGTTGTATTTTTCTTGAGACCGTTATTTCTTCTTTGCTCGATAGCTCTGAAGTTGAGCTCCGGAGATGTCTGAAAAATTGTGATTCCGAGGTTTTGAAGAATTTACATGAGTGTTGAAATTTGGAAGCATTTCCGAAGTTTTGGAAAGTTTAGAAGTATTGGAATTCGGAACTCTTTCAAAATGTTACAGATTTTTGAAGTTTGAAAGCTGTCAAATTTTGAAAGTTTGAAAGAATTAAGTTGTTTGTAAGCCTAGAAATTTCGGAATTTTCGAAATTCTTCTCCCCCTCCTGACACAAGGGGAATAAAAAATAGCCAAAAAAGTATGCCATCATTTATGGAAGCTCCTAAAGCTCCTATTTGATAGAATACTCGTATCAGCCATCCTAATTAACACGAAAAATCACAAGATAATCGAATGGAATTGAATTGAAGAAAAAGTTGAAGAGACCCCGTTTCAGCAATAATTACGTCCATATAGTTACATAATTTTCATTCATTTTTTCCCACAATTTCCCGCAATTACAGCCGAGAATCTCCCCCTTTTCTAGACACAATGCCCACGACTGTGTTTTAAAGCAACGTTTTAATGCCGCATAAAAATAACAAAAGACTTGAGGACGACGAAAGTACATTCGTACCGGTACAACTCCATCGTTGAGTGACAATTAGAGTTCACGCGATGCACGGCTATCCCATTTAGCGAGTTACGCCGATGGTCCACTTATCGCTCTTCTCAGATTACTTTGTTGTTGTTGTGTCTGAATTTTGCAGTATGAAATGAAAAAAGTGAAGTCGAAATTTACAAATTTGAATCCTTATTTTATCTTGAAAATTCGAGAAGTCATCAATGAATAATTGCAGACCCAACAATATGTCATGGATATTAATAGATATTCCACAGATATCCATAGATATAGATAGTCCATGGATAACCATTTGTATTCCATAGATGATCTATACATGTCATGGATATCCATAGATTTGTTATAATTGTCCATGGATATGTCATAAATATCCATAAATATTTGATATTTATTCCATATCAGATGTAAAACTGAAATTTTAATATCTTCTAAAATTTTTTCTAGCATTCTTTAGAGCAAAATAATCGACACGTATTTTTTTTTTTTTTTTTTTTTTTTTTTTTTTTTTTTTTTTTTTTTTTTTTTTTTTTCGATTATTCAAAAAATAATCAAGGTAAAAAAAATTCCTGATAGTAAAAGTTTTCGAATCGTATGAACTTTCCGTAAAAATATTAATGAAAATTTTTTTTTACAATTTAACCTGCAAAATGTTCAATTGTTGTAAACAAATACGATTTTTTTAAAGTTGGACCCTTTTTTTTTCGATCTTTTGGTCAACCCAAATACGTTACGGATATCCATAAATATGGCATAGATATCAATATATTACATCCCTTAGATATCCATAGATATTTTATAGATATGTCATAGATGTCCATAAATATTCGATGATAATATATCCATGGATATCTATGATTACTTTTAAAATGAAAAATATTATTATTAAAACATTACTATCAGACAAAAAACGTCAAAAAATATCGAAAAGCTCAGGAGTCCTCTGCATTTTTCAACATCTTTTGACGTTCTTGCGAAGTATGCAAAATCTTACGTAATTTACATTTTTCTCTACGTCTGCTTTTATGGGAGAATCTTCAATTTTATTAAAAAATATGCTCCTATGGAGTCACTCCAAAAATTGCAGGAAATCATTTACTCATCATCCATTTTCGAAAATTCACCCTTTTCATGTCGATAGACATGTCGAGATCTGTCGAAGGTGCTCAATGAGTTTTCGTGACACCGGTACCCCGGAGCGCGTAATGTTTTACAACACGCCACCCAACTAATACGATAGAAATCGCGGGCTTGCATGTTCTCATCCTATTTTTGCACTTAATCGTGGCGCTAATTCGTTTATCGCGACTTTGATCAACGTGCGTATAATTGCGAGAGATAAAAGGACCCTGGAAAGTCTACACTGTTGTTTAATTATTAATGACGAGGGGTACGTTATTACGGCGAGCTAATTGCCATTGGCATTACTTACTCAGCCCCGTCTAATTATTTCTTAATAAAGAAAGCCCGCTGAGTATAATTGGCCCGAAGTGGCGCTCTTGAATAAATCCGCGAAATTGATACAACTAATTGCGGTGAACCAGGGCAAAAGTTCAGAACGTTGCCAGCGTGGCTTTTCGAGACATTTTTTTGTTTTCTGAGTTTCGTGGATAGGGAAGGTTTTTGAAACGTTTTTGTGATTGGCGATATTTAGTATTGGCAATGATCATAAATAGCACTAGGTGAATTTTGACCCTGCTTTTTTTCTCTAGAATCGTTGATTTTATATTTTAATGCGTTTGGAATTGAAATTTCTCAGGATTTTTAAGTTCACGGTTTTGTATACATCTTCGATGTTATTATGAGAATTTCTGAGAATTTTCATGGATTTTCGTCTATTTTTCGTGAGTTACTGCATCTTTTTTGGGATCGAATTTTTAATATCTCAAATAATTCCCATATTTATAATAATTCCGATGATTTTTGAAAATTATCTTAAAGCTTGTTTTTCACATTTTTTGTTCCTCAAATGTTCTGGAATTCCCAAATCTTCGAATTTCCGAGTCATGGAGTTGTTTTCTGTAATCGTCAAAAAAGATCCGAATTTTTCCTATTGCAACCCTCGATTCCCAACTGATAACTTCTTCATCTTTCTGAATTTCTGATTTTTATGAAATTGGTCATCTTTCGACTCGAGTTCGAATTTTAATTAATCTATAAATTTTAATCGCAATTAATTCACGATTTGCGCAATGCATCTTTGAATCGTATTAAATTAGAAATTCGACTTGATTGATGGAAATCCATTGGCTGATCAGATCGCACACTCGATCTCTCGTGCACTTGCTTCCCCGAGTCTCGTTAAATGTCACCGATGTTTCGTCACGAATGGCACCGACCTTATGTGCATGCATGTATAATAATGCGCGACAAAATGACGCTCCGCTTTATCGCCGCGATCGCGCACAGATTGACGATTGAGCCATTTTATTGATTTTTAATTGAATCTCGGCCGGGATCTCGGCACTCTGACATGATTCATCGGGATAAAAGCGATGTTTATGTAAATGCACTTTTACATAAGGTTTAATTACTCGTCTCGTAATTATGTTGCCAACTTGTTCGCGGGTGAGTTACGAGTTTTTGCCATACGCGTACTCTGTCATGAAAATATTTTTGCTTGTATTCGGTGAAATTGATTAGAGGTAAAAATTCTGTAAAATTTTTATATTGAATGATTTTGTGATTTTCTCCACTAATCGATAAAGATGATTACATATGTTGCGTCAAAGCCTATTTTATACATGCTGTCTGTTTTCTACATTCTTCGAGTTCGTCGAGTGGAATTTTGGAGTTATTTCGATACTTCTAGCTGTTTGTACACGTCTGTGAATTTCTAAACTGTCCGAGAGAATAGCGCATAGCGGCTGGTAAATTTCTCTGTAGTGTGCAAGTTTTCCAGGTGGATGTCGTTATTTTGGATTTCGTTATTTTGGATGCTGAATTGATATTATACATAATTTGAAAATGTGAAGAATTTTGAGTCCAGGATTATCTACTCAAGGTTTCAAATGTTAAAAATTCAGATAAACAAAAAGTAAATGATTTGATATGTATAAAATAATGTCGAATGATTTTGAAGTACTTTGATGAATATTATAAAATTATTTTACGTTATAAATTTTTTTACATGTAGGTTATATACATATATTTATTAATGTCATATCTGTGTTTGAAAATGTGAATGATTTTTGAGTCCAGGATTATCTACTCAAGGTTTCAAATGTTAAAAATTCAGGTAAACCAAAAGTAAATAATTTGATATGTTTAAAATAATTTCAAATGATTTTGAAGTACTTTTATGAATGTTATAAAATTATTTTACGTTAAAAATTTTTTTACATGTAGGATATATACATATATTCATTAATGTCATATTTATGGATGGGTATTGTTGTGACATTAAAAGATTGAATTTCGTGGATGGACTTGAAAAAGCACGAAATAGTCGAGGCAGAGTTTAAATGCCCCGTGGCCTGTGATCTAAATGCGACGCACGAACCTAGTTTCATCGTTCCAGTCCCCTGGCGCTTGGTCACCTGAAAAGTTACTATGCCCAATTAACCCTTTGAGAACCGTACGCTTCCCGAGACATTGCCACTTCCGACGTCGCAATTTTCGCTATAATTTCTTCGCCGTTTCGCCATTGCATCCACGACCGGGACCGGGATTACCCAAGCGCAAAAATCTCCGAATTTACCGAAATTTCAGCGTTTGTTCGCGAGCCCGGAAATTTTTTTTCGAAAAACTAGAGATGATTTCTGAAAATGCTGAAATTTTTCGAAAGTTGCTACGGTTCCTTACACGTTTCAAAAAATTTTAGAAATTCATCGAAAATTTTCATTTATCGTCAATAATAGTTCATTTTCTTCTATTTATATAATCAATAAATTTCATTCAAATTAATAATGATTTCGAATTAAATGAATAAATTAATATAGAATTAATAATAAAAAATTTTCTCCATGTGAATAAATGAATAATTTCATTTTAATTGATAGTAAATTTTAATTTATGATTCATTACGAGTATTCCACTCCCCATCCACAAAATGCTCTTTTCCGCAATCGATGGAAAAAAAACCCCGGAGGAAGAGGTTACTCGCGGGGATCGCGGCCTTTTTCCGGTCGCAGGGCCGTTAAAAAAATCAGATTTTCCAGGCGAATTATTTACGGCCTTCGCGCTCAGCGCGAAACGGGAGCACATTGTGAAAGGCTCCCCTCCCCCGACCACGACGTCGCTCTTTCCGAGGTTCCTGCTCTCTAACCCTTTCCGTTAACGCGGGGGCCCGGCGTTTGTGCCCCTTGCTAGGAAATAAGAAATTTTCTGAGATGCGAATGCGAGGGAGGAGATGGCGTTGGGGGGGGGGGGGGAAAGAAGGGGGGCGGGGGGGGGAAAGGGGGGGGGGGGGGGGGGGGCCTAGCCAAGCGAACATAGTTAATTTAGATTGTATCGCGTGAGAAGCAGGAAATGACGAAATATCCTGAGCGCCGACTTACGCCGGGCCCGTTCCTAAGCGCGCACCTCGACTCCTCGCGACCTCAGCTACTACGAGAAACCGACACGCAACCCGGGCTCTCGCGAAAGGACGAGCATTTTCATATGTGTACAGTGATGATAGTGGCGATAGTGGCTCGATTTCAGGATGCGAATCGGGTTAGTTGAAAAACGGATAGGACTTTTCAGCTCCCTTATTAGTCATGTAATGACGTTTTTCGTCACATCACTGTCACGCAAGGACGTAGGCAGGGAGGGGGCTTTCGGAGGGGGCTGAAGCCCCCTCCGAGGTTCTTGAAAATTTTAGAAATCTAGCACATTGCAGAAAAGTATATTTTGAAAAAAATATAGTGAAACAATACTGATTTTCATAAGTGTCAA
>JAPYZK010000503.1:0-36157 GCA_030522785.1 Platygaster equestris
GAAACGAATTTTTGTCTAATTTTGCATCAAATTTTGAAAATTCAAACTGGAGATTTAAAAGTTAGGAAATGTTGAACTTCTGCCTCCCAAAAATTTGTCAAAGTTCAAAAACTGGAAATTTAAAACTCGAAAATTTCGATTTTTCTGATCAGTTTCCGATTATACAACCGTTACAAGTATAAAAATTTACGAATTTAAGCACTTTCCAATTAAAAAATCGAAATATTCAATTACGAAAACCAAAAAATTCAAAAAAAAGTTCAATTTCCAAAATTTTGTAAATTCTCCCGAAAAGTGTGAAAAGTCAAAGCTTCAATCTCAGTCAGTCATTTTCGGTGCAATTTTCCTCAAAAACGCTAAAAACCGCGATAATTCGTAATGTACAAGACAAGATTGGCAAATTTTACGTTGAGAAAATTTTGATAGAATTCTGTAAATAGATCAATTTCCGCGTGTTCATTGAAGAATGTTTCGATTTCTATTAATATCTTTCCACAGCTCATTTATCTAGCTCGCGTTTGAGCCGAACTTTATCTAAACATCGCGTCTCGAGTCATTGGAACTGTACAACGTGTTTATGGGTCAATTTTTCTTCACCATTGAAAAGCTGCCCCATACTGCGTCATTAGAGGATTAGAATATGTAACAATCATATTTTTTATCATTGTTCGGCATATTTTGAAAGCTTTTGTTCCGAGAACTTTTACGGATGGAGAAAAAGAGGTAAAATGATATCTTGGGAGATATTTTTTATCATAATATTCCACATCTGATGAATTAAAACTCTTTTGAGAATACATATCTGAATTATTCACGTTGATAGTATGATGGATTGAAATTTCACAGTGTTTTTTCTTCCGATATGGCGTTATTTTTTCATTCATGTCATGGAAGAATTTTTTCGTAATGTTGATTATTATAATTTTTTTAACTCGTCGATGACTTTTTTAGATTTTGGATTTTTTTGTAACAAGTGATTTTTTACTTGTGTAAAAGAAATTAAAAAATTTTTGAAGATTCATTTGAAATCTTTTTACATTAATATTGTCGATTTTGTACACTTTCCGAATTTTTTGTAACTATTTTTCTTTTGGTTCGAAAAATTTCTAGAAGAAAAGTTATTTAATTGGTTAATAGTCGTTATGACTTTTACCGAATTTCGATGAACAGTAAATTTTATAGACAAATAGAAGAGTGAAATTTTCTAAAACGTGAATTTTCGAAAATTTCAAATTACAAGTTTAAGATTGAAAAATTTGGAGATCTCTCAACATTATTTCCAAGTCTGAAAAAATTGAATATATGCAAGTATTCAGATCTGAATAACGGTTTCTGAATAAATGAGTAATGAAACAAAAAAAGCGCGAAGTTTAATACGAAATTTCATAATTTTAATTTTAATAGAAAAGTCCACATTTTACGAATTTCCGAATTCGAAAATTTAAAATTTGATTATTTCGGTACAGTAAAATATAAGCAGTAAAAAAAATAGTTGAATAATTACTTTTTTTTCGAATCTGAACTTGTTTACAAATCTTCTTCATAATTAAAAAATTGATGATATAAACATTAAAATTCGTTAATTCGTGAATAAAAAAATCTATAAATTCAAGTACGAAAATTATAAATCGTAAAATTGAAACAAAAATTCTGATTCAAACTTTCGAAATCAAAAACTTCGAATTTGGGTTCCTTTATTTAAAAATCCGAGAATTTCTATTTATTACGATCAAATTGGGATAATAATACGTAATTAAAGAATTCCAGATTCGATGATTAGAAAAATTTATCGATCTCAAAATTCGAAAAAGTAAAAATTTGAATACGCAATCCGGAAAAATTTAGGATAATTTATTGAATAATATAAACGATTTTGAGTTAATTTGATGATCAGGATGATAAAAAAGTCTCGGGCGGGAAAATTCTGAATAATTAACATTCGGAAATTCAAAATTTAGGGTCGAAATATTAATTGGAATTCAAAATTTGGAAACTGTATAATTTAAGTAATCTGAATCTGAGTTTTGAAGTCTTGATAAGACCGTTTTAAAAATTTTTCATTCTTCCAAAAAATCATTCAAAAATTTTAATTTGAACCTCTTTTGAATGCACATAGAATGTTATTGCTTCTAACAAATTTCCATCAATTTACGATTGAGCATTGCAACATTTCGTAAACTCGGGAACTCAAAATTTACAATTCAAAAATATGAAGATATTTAAAATAACAAATTTGACAGACTTTGAACAATTCCAAATTCTAGAAAAATTCGCAATTTTCGGCCACCGTAAAAACCATAAAAAATCCATCCAAAAATTCTGAAATTCACTCTCCAAAAAATGACAAAAATTCATTTTCTAAGCAATCTTCAATTAAAATCTTCAAAAACCGTAACAAATCTCACATTTTTCAAAACCTCTAACAAAACAAACAACTGAAATATCCAAAAATCAATTTCAAAACAACATTTTTGTCACCGCGCCGAAAATAATTGCTTGCCTAGCAAAACACTCGCGTGCCTTTTTCTGGACACTCCAACCGCTCCTAAATATTTCAAATTTCCGCGTCGAAATCCATCCCAAATATTCCAAAAATGCACTTTTTCCACCAAACAACACTTTTTCCACCGTCACTATTTTTCTCCCCCTTCAAATTCACCCCTATCTCCCAACCCCCTAAACTTCCGAAAACTTCGAAAAAAATTTCTTTATTGCTTCTTCCTTTCCAAAAAATGTTCACTTCAAACTTTGTTGTCCAATTTTTCAAAATTCGCAAATTTCTATTTGTGAAACGAGGAAGAAAACGCGACACGACGATTCGAGCACGAGAGCGCTTCTGAAAGTTCTATACCTTGCTCTGACAATGTACCCCATGTCTTTTATACTTTCCCCACTCGCACATGTTCGCCCATCCCCGTGCGAGACCACTCAAAAAGACATTTTTCTATTCTACTATTACTCGGCACACGAAGAAATCACTTCATTTTCATGTTTTCCGAAACAAGGAATATGAATGGGATTGTTTGGGTTTCGGGTTACGTGAAAAACGAGGTAAAACAAATGTGTGGATAACTAGTTGGTTTTCTGGAAATTTTGATGTTTGGGAGGATACTTTCTATATATGTGGGCGATATATGGATTGTTCTATATTTATGAATGATAACGTTATTTTCTTTGGGTCAATATTGATATCTGAGTTTGCCTTTGGATTTAGATCACTTGGAGAGAAGATTTTATAATTCTTGGTCGTTTTCTCGTACATGTTTCTTGTAGCTATTTTTAACATTGTTTGTAATTTTTTGTTTTTGTTTCGATGTTGTTTTTGTAGTTAAATTTTTATTCTTTTCGTGTTTTTGTAGTTCCTTGTGATTATTTTTTTTAATGTTTGTTTTTTATAATTTTTATAATTTTTATTTTTTTTTTCGTAGTTTTGTTGTATTGATACGTACTTTCCTATAGTTTATAATTTTTATTTTTTTGTTGTTTTTGTAGTTTCCTGCAACTATTTTTTTAAGTTTTCGTTTTATTTTCAGTGTTGTTCTTTGAGGAATGATTATTGTTTTTCTGTTCGTGACTTATTTTTCTATAATTTTTCATAACTTTTGGTAATTTTTGGAAGTAAATTCAAACTTTTTATATAGTTATATTTTGTGGCACTCCACGTTTTTTCGTAGCAATCTGCAGTTTGAATGATAACGACTTTTTATTTGAGTTTGCCTTTGTATTTAGATCACTCCAAGAAAAGATGTTGTGATTTTTGGTTGTTTTCGTATATTTCAAAATTTTTGTAGTTCCTTGTAATTATTTTTTCAATTTTTTGTTTTTGTTTCGATGTTGTTTTTGTAGTTGTAATTTTGATTCTTTTTGTGTTTTTGTCGTTTCTTGTGATTATTGTTTTAAAAGCTTGTTTTATTTTCGATTTTGTCGCGGTTATAATATTTATTCTTTTTTTCCTTAATTTTTCGTTATTTTTTTGTATCTATACGTACTTTCCTATAGTTTATAATTTATATTTTTTTGTAGTCTCTTGTAACTGTTTTTTGAATTTTTCGTTCTATTTTGAATGTTGTTTCTCAGTAATGTTTATTGTTCTGTTTTTTGTAACTTCTTTGTAGTGTAGGTAATTATTTTTGTATTCAAATTAAAATTTGTACAGTGAATTAAAACTTTTAATACTAATATTTCGTGACACTTCACGTTTTTTCGCAGCAATCTGCAGTTTGAATGACAACGGTTTTTTCATTTAAATTTGCCTTCGTATTTAGATCACTCAAAGAAAAGATGTTGTAATTTTTGGTCGTTTTTTTATATATTTTTTTATTTTTGGAGTTGTTTGTAATTATTTTCCAATTTTTTCGTAATTTCTTATTGTTTTATTATTAATTTCTTCTTAGTTCCGTCATTTCTTATTTTAGATGTTGTATTCGTAGTTACAATTTTTATTCTTTTTTCGTAATTTACGCGATTTGTTTTTTACTTGTACATATTTTTCTTTAATTTTTCGTAATTTTTTGCACTTTCAGAATCGATAACTGTAGCTTTGTGAACAAATTTTTTTTTGTATGAATTTCTAAGTGGTGTTAAATATTTTCTATTTTCATCATATATCATGAATTTCGTAACTTTTGGTAACTTTTGGCAGTACTGAAACTTTTTATCGTAATATTTTGTGACACTTCCACATTTTGTCATAGCAATATGCAGTTTTCGGCAACTTTTTTTTCACTTGGTCAAAATCTAAGATTTTTTTTGCTTTATTTGGATAGGAATTCGATATCTATGTGCGCGTGGGATTTATTTGTGTATTGATCTACCGCGCATTGTCGCAATTCGCGCAACCCTAGCACGTGTTCGTCCCCGGGGTAGGGGGTTCCTTTTAACTATAAGGGATCGTATCCGCATATATGTAGCCCTTTTTCACATATCGCCCCCTTTCCCTTAACCTCCCCCCGATGCATAATCCCCCCTTTCTTCGTGGGACTCCGAAAATTCGACTGTTTGTTTCTTCCCTTGTTTTGTTTGAATAATTCATGGATTATTGCGCCTCGTGATTCGGGAAATATGACGACGTATGTTCTTGACGACTTAAAAACTTTTCCCGTAGATTCTAGATTTTTCGATTTATGTACTAGATGTAATAGGAAGTGATGAATGATCGGGAAGTTTTGAGAAAGGGAATAATTATTGTTTGGAATTTTCGAAAATTTGTGGGAACTTTCAATTTTTGTGCAGTTTTAACAAACTTTTCGGAATCTTGAATGACTTGGAAAAATTCTGGAATTCTTCAACAATTTTCGAGGACTTGAATGAATAGGAAGTGATGAACGATCCAGAAGTTTTAAGAAAGGGAATAGTTGTTTGAAATTTTCGACAATTTTTGGAATTTTTTGTTTTTGTAGTATTTTGACATACTTTTCGGAATTTTAAATAACTTAGGGAAATTCTGGAATCGTAGAACAATTTTTGCGGACTTGAATAGGTTCCTGACAATATGTCACTTTTAAGGAATTTATTTGGGATGAAAATGAAGGTTTTGGAAATTTTCGAAAATATTGAAATATTTCCATGAGTTTTTCGGAAGTTTCATAGAAATTTATCACGAGGTCCAAATGTCGGAAAATGTCTTGCAGGTCAAAGGAACAGACCTTTCTTTACTTGAAAAATCATCTCACAAAAATTGCAAGAATGCGCGTTTTATAGGGAGTTTCGATAACTTTGATGTATTATTACATTGAACAGTTTTTCGAAAAATCGTTATGAATTTCTTAACATTTTGGACACGTCTTGAGGACAAAAAGAGACAGAAAAAAGTACAAATTTTCCGGCATTTGATCGACTTTGATTACAGATAAACGAAACCCAGAAATTTATAAAATTTACGGAAACATTTTGATCTAATTTCATCAATTTTGACGAAATCTATTCAATCAGTACGCCAAAAATGGAAAAATACGTCAATCGAAAACTTATTTTTTCATTAGTCTCAAAATTTTACTATTTATTTGTGTTTTATTTCACTCATTTTAATCGCCCCGTTTTGAACGAAACTTTCAATTTTTTGCTCTGACCTGCTCTTCTTTGTGAATTTGAGGAATAATTTAGAGTTCATTGATAAATGTTTTCGGAATCATCGTTCATGTTTTCAATTGGTAACTTATAAGTTTGACAAATTCTGTCAAGTTATTGCAACAGTTAAAATTGTATAGGAATGCTTCGTAACTTTACGTACTACACTTAAATCCAATAATTTTTTCAAAAAGCTGTAGAAAATTCTTTGAAAATTTAGAAACTCCTGAAATCGAAAAAACGTTGGAAAAAGCACGAATTTCTCGATATATTCATTATTTTTCATTCCGAATTAACAAAACCAAAATATTTAAAACTATTGAAAAAAAAAATTCTGATGAAATCTCTAAAGAATTTTAAAATTCTATTCGTATACTGGAAATTAAACAAAAAAACAATAAATTTTGAAATTGTCCTAAATAGTTCAAAAAGTACCCACCCATGAAAAGTATAAAAAAATCTCGAAAGACAATAATAATACAAGACATCAAGATTTCACGAATTTTCTTTTAATTTCCCACGCTTTGATCGTCACATTGTAAAACAATATTTTTTACCAGTGAGTAATAGCGTCGCGTCTTCGAGTTTCCCTGGTAAAACAAGCTTTTGGTGGGGCGCGATAACAACAACAGTCATGCTCACGCTCTTATCTTTAAAAAACCTCAGTTATTTCGGCACCACGATCGCGATGGGACGTGTTAAGCTTTCGTAAATAATTAAGAAGAGTAGAAAATCATTCAGTTTTTGAATTACTTTTCGAGAATCGTTCATGTTTGCACGTGTGTGAATCGAATTTTTATCGTCATGCAAGTGCCAAGTGCTTTCTCGTGAATTTTTAAAATAATTTAAAGTTCTCATAATTTGCGGTCATCGAGATGATAATAGACATTTTATTGAATTTTGAAACATAAACTTCGGAGTATTTCCAATTTTTTGACAGTATATACAATTATGTTTTATACAACGCCCCCAAGAAATATGTAATTTCGTGGCCCTGCTGACAGTGGACGAAATAATGGATTACCTGATTGTTAACGTACGGCATGCGAGTGATGAACTCGTTCGCCCATTAGTGGACGAATCAGCTGTTCGCCCACGCTCATCTTAACGACCTATAGCTATTTACTCACTCACGCTCATTTCAGCGACCGTTTACGCACGGATAATGGAAACAAGATGGCGGACGAGCGACTTGACATTATATCGAAACGTCAAACTCCCCAACCCTGACCTCAAAATTACAAAACTGTGTATTGCTGCAATGTTTTTGTTCGTATTTACAAAAGTGTCGAATGCAATCATAATCGATCCCGATGAAAATCAAAGCAGCGAACGGGATAATTAGTTTTTAACTCCCTAAAGTACGTAGCAAAGCTCTAAGGGCGTCAATCAATCAGGTAACCCATTATTTCCCCCACTCTCAGCAGGGCCATGAATTCACATATTTCTCGCGGTTGTTGAATAAAATATTGTGTGCGACTATTGGTCGAAAGAGGAGATTCCTCGAGCGTGGAAATTGCCTCACGAGCGTAGCGAGTGTGGCGACACGCAGTGTCTTTCTCCCACTAATCGCACAATATACTATTTTGAACTTTAGTGATTTTAAAATCAACAACTTAAGATAATTTAACGAATTTTACAAAGTTACTGCAACTATTGACATCTTTATCAGTATTCAATGCTTTAATTATTCTGATTCATCGTAATTATATGAATATTTTTATAATCATCTTATATTTTATATGATATTATATATAACGGTCTTTCTATCGTGGAAGTCGCATTTATAAAAGGATAAAATACTAATTTTAACGATAATGCGGAAGCTAAAGCGATAAAAATCTAAAGCTGAGAACGATACGAATGCTTCACACGCTTATGTGGACGTTACTTCGAATGCCCTTCGGATCGGACTGACGCTAACACTTGATTGCAATGCTATATAGTAGAGCTGTTGATAAGAGGCTAGGGGAGAACTCGAGCTCGCGCTGAAGCGAGTGAGGGCGAGGATGCTGATCAGATGGCAGTGCTAAATACTGACGATTAGTTAGTTGGCATAACTCAGTTTATGCTGGCGAAGATGCTAATTCTGACGATTATGCGTTGGTTGCTCATTCTGATTCTTACGCCATTGCTCATGACAATGCCGAAGATGACGATGATGGACGCTAATGAGGACGCTCTTTTTTTAATCTTGATAATTTTAACTTGTCATTACGAATTCCAGAAGATTTTTGACGGTGAAAAAACAGTTATTGGGAATTATCGAATCTAAGTTCTCTGAAAATTTGAAAATGAATATTCAATATAATTCTATAACTTCTATGAACTTTTTAAAAACGTTAATGGCCGCACACGTCTAAATGCGAGCATTACAAAATCAAAAAACAATCGAATTTGAAGAGGCTGAATGAAAGACAGTAATTTATGATGTTGAGAGAATTCGAACATTTTGCAAAGTTGAAGGCAAATTGATTATCAAAATTTGGTCCAGAACTCACTGAATTAACGGAATGCTCCATTCAGAAAACTTGAAAATAGAAATTTGAATGTTGTGTTACTCGAAAATTGAATTATTGAGGAAAAATCACTAGGAATAAAAAACCCAAAGTTGTACATATTCTGACTTAATTTTGAAAGCGCCTGAATATAAAGTTTCATGACGTGTTTGGAGAATCATGAAAATTTGGTAAATTTTTGGAATTTTTGAAGCTTTCTCAAATGTCTGAAATTTACAAAATTTTTGGAATTCTGGAAATTGTCAGAATTCTGTAGACTTTTGAAATTCTCAAAATATCCCAAGCTTTGAAAATTCGCGAAATTGTTGAAAAACTTGAATGTTTCAAATGTTTAGATTTATCAAGTTTCTTTAAGTTTCAGAAATTCGTCAAATTTGCAAATATCAATTATTATGGTAGTACTGTGGAATTTCAGAATTTGCAACACTTTTTAAAATCTCTGAAATTTCCGAAATTTGTGGAATTCTTGAAGTTGTCAAAATTCTATAGATTCCAGAAATTCTCAAAATACTCCAAACTTTGAAAATTCGCAGTATTGTTGAAAAATTGAAAATGTTTGAAATTTTCCATTTTTTTTTTTGAAGTTTCAGACATTCGTAAAATTTTCGACCTTTCAAAAATTATGGAAATATTGTAAATTTTAAGAATTTTTGAAAATCAAAAATCTCTGAAATGTACGAAAATTTGAAATTCTTGAAAATTTTCAAATCTCGATAACTTCTAAAATCCTCAAAATACTTCAAACTTTGGGAATTCTAAAAATTTTCAAAAATCTTAAAATGTTCAAAATATTCCGAATTAATAAGTTTCCCGAAATGTTAAGAATTCTTAAAATTTTCGTAATTTTGAGAATTATGAAAACATCGTGAATTTTAAGAATTTCAAAACTTGTTTGAAACCTCAAAATTTCCAAAATTCTTGAAATTCTACAAATTTCAAATTTCTAAAAACTTCTAAAATTCTCTAAATCCTCCAAATGTTGAAATTTACAAAAAATGTTCATAACTATTAAAATAATCTCCAGAATACTTGCATTTTGGAAAATTTTACAACATTTTTAAAAAATATTCGTACATTTCTCTAAATTTCGAAAAATGATGGACTAAAAATTGTTTTAAAGAAAAAAGTTGTCGAAAAATCTTCAACGGTTTATACAATCATCAGTAAAAAGTGTTCAGAAATACGGTTAGATTTTTAAAAATTGTCAATAGAATTCTCGAAAGACGACAAATTTTTGAAATACTGCTAAAAATTGCAAAATAAAAATTTCTCAATTATGAATTTTGAAAGAAAAAAAAAAATCCACGATAATTGCCTAATCTATCGAAAAACGTAAAAATGTAAAAAAAAGTTCAATATCAAAAAATTTAATTTCTTCTCAGAACATTTCCATTTCTTCATAAATTCTAGGTTTTCCATGAATAACACCTCAAATGTCAAAAATGTCCACCAAAACTTCTCAAAAATGCTCAAATCGTCTAAAAACAAAAACTGTTCCAGAAACATCCAAAACATTTGCCAACACACACCCCAAAAACCATAAACAAATCTTATTCTCCCTCCAAAACATCGATCTTTTGACCTGTCAGAAAGAAATTTTCACGCCTGGTAGGAGGCTTTTTGTCGACACTTTCCCTGTTATTATAACCGGATTTACGGCTTATGATACATATTATAATTTTTATACTCGCGGGAATTTCTCTCGGCTTTCATTCGGGGTCTTTGAAGTAATATTTCTTTACGTACATATCGAGAACACCCGGAAGTTTTTGTGTTCGGATTCGGATATGGCAAAAAAGGATTTCTCGATACTAGTTCTCTGTGGGTACAAAAATAGTAGATTTCGCAACTAGCGCAGTAATAAGTTCATCATTACATTCATTATGTACTTTATTTTGTTTTACAACAAAATAAAGTAATTGTTTGTTGGAAAAAACGATTTAATTAGACGTTGGTGCCTAAATATAATGAACTTTTGTGGAAAATACGTAAAATTTTGAAAGTTGCACATTTTTAAATTCGATTCAATGATTCGGGAATTTAAATTCGGAAATTAATGGTTAATTACGAAATTGAGTGATTTCCACAATTTTTTTAATATTATGTAACCGGTTGCGCGGTGTATGAATTTTTGGGCGCGCAACCGGTTATTGCATACAAAGAACGTTCAATTAGAAGACTTATTAATTATAGATTATAAAATTGGGTACATTTCAAATCATTTAAACGTTTACGAATCGGAGGATTTTGAGTAAGAAATTTAAAAATTTTGGATTTGAATTTGAAAAAATTAATAATAATTCTCCCAAATTTCAAAAATCCATCTGGAACATCGTAAAACCTCACATTTTGAAACTGAAAAATGAGAAAATTCTACTCTAAATTTTCGGATTCCAAAACTTGGATGAAGATTTCGAAAAAATAAAATGGAGGAATGACTATGAAGTTATTTTTATGAGCGAAAGTTCCGAATTGACAATAAAAAATGGGCACAAGGCGCGCTTTAGACAGGGCGTGACGCGTGTTTAAGAAGCCGGGGCACTGGAACAGCACGCGTCCGAGACTATTGCACCACGTGCATCTGCGCCTCTGGAGCAGGCGGATGCAGGAAGTTTCGGCGAGCTCTCGAGCTCGTGGGGACGGGACGTACCGGTTGTCATCAATCCGAGTCCGGGCTTTTGTCCCCGATCCCGGGCAAAAGAAGATACTTTTGAATGTACGTGGGGAACAATGCCCCGCGAAAGACGCGTGCGAGGGAGGGAGCTTTCATGAAAGTGGGACTGGGGGCACGTTCTGTGAAATTGAACGTCTTGCGTTGACGGGATCGAATTTTGGGAAGAAAAACTTTCTATTTATTGTTATTTTCGTCATTTTTTAGGCTTTTTGAAATATTTTGCTTCTGTGTTTCTCGAAAATATACAGTTTTTCCACTGTTTCGAGTGTAAAAAGTCACGGATTTTTTTACTTGTGTGAAAAGGACAGTTTTTTCGACTTGTAAAAAAAAGTACAAAATGGCGTAGCCCCTTCAACGTTGGCAAATAGTTGGCATTACGTGCACAACGGTTGCATACACACAGGGGCCAATTGATAAATTCGATTCAAAATCCACATTTTATTCACTGTTGAAAAACGTATTAATTTTTGTCCTAATTGGATTAAAATTGAATTTTTCATATTTTCATCGGAAAATGCCAGTGTTTTTCACTATTTTAAGCGTAAGGAGTCACGGAATTTTTCACTTGTTTAAAAAGAACAGTTTTTTCCGACTCGTTGAAAAAAAGAGAAAATAGTGGCGTATCCCCTTCAACCTTAGCAAATAGTTTGCATTGCATACACAACGGTTGCATACTAACAGGGAACAATTTCATAAACTCGATTTGAATTCTACATCTTAAGCGTATTAATTATTGTCATAATTGAATCAAAATTGAGTTAATTATATATTTCTCGAAAAATGTCCGCTTTTCTAACTGTTTTGCGTGTAAAAAGTCTTGGACTTCTACATTTGTATAGAAAGAACAGTTTTTTTCGACTCCTAGAAAAAATGGTGTCAAGCTCCTTCAAAATTGGCAAATAGTTTGCATTTTGTACACAACGGTTGCATGCACACAGGAGCCGAAAAAAGATACAAAATCCACATTTCATCCACTGTCAAAAAACGTATTAATTCTTGTCGTAATAGGTTGTAATTAAATTCATGACCCGCAAACAAGACACTCTCATAAATGAGACATTTTTATTCGAAAAATTCGGTTCAATTATAATTTTTCTTAAAATTTTTCGATCCTGAATATAATTTCTGAATATTTTTTTGCCAAATTCCGAAATTTCGGCTGAAAAAATCAATAAACTCTAAAGAAAAAAAAAAAATACCTAATTTTTCTGGTTAACGTTTTATTAAATATCAGTAGTAATAATAATCATCATAATCATTAATAGTAAGAACATGAGTTTTGTCCCTTTTTTTCGCACAAAGTGTAATTAATGACATTTTTACATTTTTTTCCCTTTTTTAATCCTCGCACTCTCACTTTTGCCCAATGGTTAACACATACGCAGCGGAATTCGAAATAATCCTGTTTTTATCGTCCCGTATAAATTGTTTTTCTATACGAAAAATGGCGTACGAACTTCAGCTTTATTTATTTACAATATTTCATACATACAGGTATATATATATTTGTATTTATATGAACTGCGTACGTACAATACGACGTTGTTTCGAGTTCATTCACGGTGAGTGAACTCGCTTTTATGTGACGCTTATTTGTGTGGTTTTTTCGGTTCAATTGTTTTTATCGAACGAATGTCGAACGGTCCTGCCTTTCGTTTGTTGGGATTTGTTTCATTGAAGGCGATTGGAAAGTAAAGAAAATTCGTAATCGGCTGGAAGAAAACGAATAATTCCGGAATTTCAGAATAAATTCTGGCAAATTCTTGATTTTCGAGTAATTCCGAACTTGAATTTTTATAATTAAAAAATATTCCGAAATTCGCTAACATAAATGAAGTTATAATTATTTTTTTAATGAATTCATTTATTCCTTATTGAACGAAAATTCGAAAAAACGAAATAAAATAAATTCATGTAACTGAAACAATTGTAATTGTAAAATCAAACAATTAAAAATGAATACAAATTCAGTTTTGGCATGTTCGTTGCTTTTTCGGAGCATAATCTGTTCGTTTTTCGACAATTGTTCAACACGTAAAGCGGTAAGGCATTGTTGGATATGTCGGCTGCGATTTTTTTTTGGCATTCGAATCGCGCGCTTCGAAAGCCAATTACAAAAATATTCTTCATTTTTCATTTTCTTATCGGCGGATCATTTTCTTATCAGTTTTTAAAAGCCTAAATCGAGAGCGCACTCGCTTTTTTACGAAATTATTCGTACATTTCGAGGTCATTTTTTTAAAATAAATTTTAAAATACGTACATAATTGCAAAAGTTACTTTTTGTAAATTTTAAAATCACCCGTAACAAATCAAAAATCATATTTCCGATTCCCTCGAAAAATATAAATAATTTCGAGTTTCATAATATACAATAAACTTATCGAATTCGTATTGTTTTTCAACATTTTTGGGAATCGTGAAAAAATACTCGTGCTCCAATGATTAAAATCGAATTATCGAATAGATTACGTATTTCGATTTTCGTGTGCGCTATATCTCGTGAAATCAGAAACAGTTTCATCACTCTAGAAAAAAGCGGATTTCATATCACATTTTCTACGATTAACATTAAAAATTTACACTGCACAAACTTAACGACAAAATAAATTGGTTTTTCGGATGTTATGTACAAGTGAGTTCGTGTTTATACAGGTAAAATCGAAAATTCGTGTTTCCTAACAGCAGAAATCAACGATTCGCGTAGTTTCAACGTTCGTTAGTCATTTGATTCGTTCTATCTAAAGCTTTGAAATTCAACGTACACAAGCATTTGGAACTTACGTGTAATCGTATCTTGAATTTTTGGCACATTCGCGACTTGCTGAACTAGGTTTTTTTGGTTTTTGGTCAAAAGACTTTTTTTACAATATTGCAACATCGCCGAATTTGTACATCTAGAAAATTTTGGAAAATACGTTTAGAATAGGTAGAGGATAAACGAACACTTTGGATGTTTGAGGTTGAACTGACGATTTAGAAAAAAAGAGTAAATGAATGAACTGTAAAATTTTTTGAGTTTTTCTGAAAATATATAATTTCTAGCTCAAAATTGTCTATTCCCTAATTTTATAAACTTGAAATTATAAAATTAGTGACAAATAAAATATGTTCCAATTTGTTATATAAAAATCATCAGTTTGTAAGATTAGAAAAATCAAATTCCCTAAAATCGTTAGAAAATCGATTTACTCAGCGTTCATTCATCCCCGGCCCAAAAAATACCTTCGCCCTACAATTTAACGCATTTTATGTACACAACAATTTCTACAATTCCCTAAAACAAACCACATTTTTCGTGTAAAATCGTCTATGTTTTCCGGTTCTATACATCGCGCAATTTTCAATAATTTCCAATATAAGTCAAGTTCGCCGCGAACTTTCGCACTAATTAATTACAGTATTCAATTAATCATTAAATGACGAACGTGGGGTTTTTTGAGACTTTAACAGTTTACGTTTTATCCGTTTTTTCGTTCAAATATATATTTTGAACACTCAAAGTACAAAATACCGTGAAAAACATATTTTGTATATTTTTTAAATTATTTTTTCGCTTATGAAAGTCAGTTCTTCGCGATGATCAAAATTAAATGTTTTTCGACGGAGCATGCTTTTTTTTACATTAAAAAAAAATTCAAGGAAATTGAAGAATTGAAATATAAACATAACTAATTAGCCTGAGTATTTTTTTTCTAATTCGTGCAGGCAAATGAAGATTTTTGAAGAATTTCGATTATAAATTTGAAGAGTTTGACAATTCCGAGTGCGCGTTTACATCCACCCCACTAAGAGAAGAGTACAATTTTTTGAAGGTTAATTGAAATTGTGCTTTTGTGTAGGCGAATTCAGGGTGATTTTTGAATTACAGCGATTTTAATGGATATATATATATATCAATAATTTATAAACAATAAAATATTTTCTGTTGTAGGTGAATTTTTCAGGTATTGCTGATTTTTAAAACCCACGAAGAAATGAAAATGATTTCTCATGAAAAAATATTCTAAATTGTGAGTTTATAATACATGTATGGATTTTTGAAATTTTCACAAAACATTTCATAATTTTTTTTCGACTATTTTAATTTGAATGGATTTTATAAAATTTGCATTGTTTGATCCAAATTCGGAATTTTTTACAAGTTTATACAATTTTCTGAATTTATTTAACTTGACTAATTTTTCAATATGAATTTTAGAATTTCCGAAATTGTAATTTTTGCGTGTTCATTTTTTGTGGAATTACATTTCAAGGATCCGAAAGTTCAGAATACGATGTTCAAAAAATAAAGAAAAAATCGCAAATTTGAAATTAGTTACTTCGAAAATTTGAATATAACAAAAATATTTCGTAATAAAATTGAATTTTAAGACAATACAAGTCAAAATTTAAAAAATTGAAAAAGACGAGATTTATTCTTCGGAATCAAAAGATTCGGAAAATTCACAATCATTCCATTAAAAAGTATGAAAATCATATTGAAAGCCCTTAACATAAATTTTACCTTCAAATAATCATTAAAAACAGGATTTTTCTTCGTGCGTTGTGAAAATGTTTTCATAATTAAATTCTCTACAACTTTTGGCACACTGCGTGGCTTTTTTTATCATCATAAGGGAATTCACGTTATTTTAATACTGAATCCTGGTTCGACATTTTTTATATATATTTCATCTGAAGTAAAATAAGCACAAAATATTCCTTGTATCCTGATCCAAAAAATACACAACAAAACATCAATCGATCAAATTTTCACATCTGACAATAATTTTCTAACCTCCGAATCATCGTACTCAGATGACGTGAAATTCAACATTTTATCAGTGTCTATACAATCTATACATTTTTATTCATCTAGATTATATCATTGAACTTAGAAAAATTTTATTCGGAATTTTCGTGTTCATTCTACTCCATTTTTCCTAACTTTCCCATTTTTCAAGCTACTTTTCCTTCTGAAGAAAAAAATCCCACGTGAAAAAACCCTTATAGAAGATCGTCTTTAGTCGTCTAGAAGAGTAGACGACTAGGTAGTCGATCGTCTACAATCCTTGCAATACTGTTTTTCATCGTCTTAGACAAGAGACGATCGTCTTCACAGCAATGTCGACTTTAATCACCAAGATGACAAGAGACGATCCAAAGTCGATTACCTGTATGGAATTGACGATGTCGTCTTTAATCGCTTACGAAAATAAACAGAAATTGCGTTAGAAGACGATCTTATGAAAACGATCGTCTGATAAACGCGAATTCATCTATAGACGACCTTTAAATAAAACGAGATTAATTCAGTTAATAGACGATCGTGTTCACAACATTTTCGTTCATTAGACGATTTCCACTCACTCGAAATTTTGACGATTTTACGAGATAACATCTTCAGTCGTCTGGAAGAGTAGACGATTGGTTAGTCGATCATCTACAATCCTTACAATACTGTTTTTCATCTTTTAAGATAACGATCTAAGAAGATGATCATCTTCAGAGCTGTCGACTCCAATCATCAAGCCAATAGACGATCCAAAGTCGATCATCTTTATGAAACTGACGACGTCGTCTTTAATTGTTTATGAAAATGAACGAAAATTGCGTTGTAAGACGATCTCCTTCAAACGATCGTCTGATAAAAGCGAACTTGCCTAGAGACGATCTTCTAATACGACGATTTCAATCGATTTAAAAGAAGATCGTCTTTAGCCAAATTTCCATTCATTAGACGATCCCTACTCACGCGACATATCGATAACTTCACGAGAGATAATATTTTAAGTCGTCTAGAAGAGTAAACGACTAGTTAGTCGATTGTCTACAATTCTTACAATACTGTTTTTCATCGTCTAAGATAATAGACGATTATCTTCAGACCTTTCGATTCCAATCATCAAGCCAATAGACGATACAAAGTCGATCATCTTTATGAAATTGACGACGTCGTCTTCAATCGTTTACGAAAATGAACGAAAATTGCGTTATAAGGCGATCTTCTTCGAACGATCGTCTGATAAAAGCGAACTTGTCTATAGACGATCTTCCAATACGACGATTTCAATTGATTTAATAGAAGATCGTCTTTCGTCAAATTTCCATTCATTAGACAATCCCTACTAACGTGACATTTTGATGAGTTCGCGAGAGATAACATCTTGAGTCGTCTACAAGAGTAGACGACCAGTTAGTCGATCGTCTACAATTTTCACAACACTGTTTTTCATTTCATGAAATAATAGAAGATCGTCTTCAGACCTGTCGACTTCAATCACCAAAAAAACAGACGACCCAAAGTCGATCACCTTTACAGAACTGACGACATCGTCTTCAATATCTTAAACGATAGTCTTAAGTCAAATTTCCTTCTATCAGTCGATTTCTACACATGGGACATTTTTCTACCAAAATCGACAAAGAAACTGCACAAAACATATCGCTTCCCTCGAAAACTAAGGATCCACATTTTCACGTTCCATACTCTCCGCGGCCTCGGGTATTTTAAAAAAATTCCCGCCACCGGAATAAAAATTGTACATCGTCTCAGATAAAAAATAGAAAAAGGCCCCTATTTTTTATATCATTTTTTTGTCCTATCAAAAAGTGCTCCCCTTACGCTAAGTCACCGTTTTCGTTATCGTAACTCAGGGTGGTTTTCGCTCCGACGTGGGGGACTGATGCTACGCCTCCAGGAATATCAGGGCGGTTGGTTTCGGCTCGAGGTTACTCTTCTTCGCCTCCACGACCAGGAACTCGATTTCGTTGCGGTCCCTGCGCGCGAAGGATTCCGCTATTAATCTGGCTACCTCTTGGTGATGCAAACCTGGAAAATGAAGTCAATTTAGTTTTTTGAAAAATTTTTTCGAGACATTGAAGAAATTGAAATTGATAGAATTTTGTATACTCAAATTCGGGAAAATTGTTTTTGAAAATCGAAGCTGAAACGTGGAAATTGAAAAAAATGGAAAAGTACAAAGTTTACGAAAATGTTTAAAGTCCATGCATCTCAATAAAATTAAAAACAATTACTAAAAAATGTTCGGAGATTTATAGAGGTAGAAATTCATGAAAAAATAGATTCGAAAAAGGTTTTTTCCCAACGCCGTAGAGAAAATGAGATTTTCTCGACGACTCAAAACGTCAAAAATCGAATTTTCTTCACGTTGTTGGAAAAAATATAGTCCTCACCTTAGGCAAAAGGGATTTTTTGACGAATGTGATTGCAAAACTCGCCTTCGGCTAGTCTTGCAAACCTTACATTCGTAAAAAAGCTCCTTCCGCACTCGTCGAGAAATATACTATTTCACTACTTTTCTTCAAAATAATTGTATAATTCATAAAAAGGAAAAATCTCCTGACCTTCGACCTTTTGTCCATCGACCTCGAGAATAAGTTGCCCAACTTCCAATCCACCGGCGTCGAACGCGGCTCCATCGTCCTAAAAGCCAATTTTCCCATTTTCAAATTGCTTTTTCCAGAATGCAAAAACTTGTCGGGAAATTCTGCTCTTTTTGAAGGGTGACAATATAAACATAGAAAAAAGTAGCCAAAAGTTTCGAAACTTTGTACAGACTTGACGTGATTTCGGAAATTTATTTCAATATAAAGAAGTTCTTCTTTTTTTGATATTTTGGTTTTCCAAAGTTTCGGAGAATTCCGAAAAATGTTGAAGTTCCAAACTTGTGAAGTTTCGAAATTTTCGTTTCGAAAGTTTCTTTTTCTAAAGGATTCTTAAATTTAGTATCTTTTCACACAAGTGACAAAATTCGTCACTTTTTCCACTCGAAACAGTTAAAAAGCCTGTAATTTTTCCAAGACGAATCACAGGAAAAAGTAAAGGCCGAGAAAACGTGACTTAATTAACGCCGCTTTATTGTTTCCACTTTGTTGTTCCGCGATTGTTCGTCATAATTCGAAAACAAAGGGTAAACTAGGTAGAAGAGTCTTCGATTTTAACAAGGGAACAATTTAATTGTCCGTCATAAAGCCGAGGCGAGTTTATTGTTACGGATCTTGAGACAACAATGGGGCCCGAATAACGGGGTTATTATAAGCGAGAGCCGAGTGCCACGCGAGTCATCGTACCGGAAAACCAATACCCGGAACCGAGCGCGCCAGTTTTGGACCCGGTGCACTTCATCAGGGACACGACAACGCTGCAGTTTGTCTTCATTATGTACCCGCGCGCGGCCTTCGACAGCGATACGGATGGACTCATCTGAATTTCAATTACGTTTTGGCGCGATTACGAAAGAAGAAGAAAAAAAGAGTCTAATGTGTATAAATCGTTTAACAGATGATTTCCGGGTGTATCCGAAAGAGGTATCCGCTAAAATAAATGATCGCTTGGAAGGAGTTCTCATCCGAAAGAAATTCTGGATCTGATTTACAGGTTCAATCTTGCTAAAGAGCTGCTAAAGTACGTACCTAATCCACGACTGGTTTTAAATGCGTTTCTAACGTGTGTACCTAACCAACGATTAGTTGGAAAATTGGTTAAAAACCAGTTATGGGTTTGGTGGGCACTTCAACGTCCCAGAAAGAAAACATCGTTGCTAAAGTACGTATCTAATCAACGATTGTTTTCTTTTCTGAGTTGCTAAAGTGTGTACCCAATCAACAACTAGTTTTATATGCATTGCTAAAGTGCGTACCTAATCAACGATTACTTTGAAAATTGGAAAAACCAACCATGGGTTTGGTACACTCTTTAGCTTCTCAGAGAGAAAAAATCGTTGCTAAAGTACGTATCTAACCAACGATTGGTTTTCTTTCTGAGATGCTAAAGTGCGTACCTAACCAACGAGTAGTTTGAAAATTGATTAAAAACCAATCATGGGTTTGGTACGCACTTTAATGTCTCAAGAAGAAAACATTTTTGCTAAAGTACATATCTAACCAACTATTGGTTTTCTTCCCGAGTTGCGAAAGTGCGTACCTAAACAACAATTTGCTTTATTTCTGAGTTGCTGAAGTGCGTACCTAACCAATGATTGGTTGTAAAATTGATTATAAAACAAGTTGTTAGTTAGGTACGCATTTTAGCAACTCAGAAAGAAAACGAATCGTTGGTTAGTAACGCATATAAATGCGTCGCTAAAGTGCATACCTAACCCACAACTGATTCTATACGCGTTAATAAAGTGCGTACCTAACCAATGATTGGTTTTCTTTCTGAGTTGCGAAAGTGCGTACCTTATTCGCAACTGGTTTTAAAATTAGTTATAAAACCAGATGTGGGTCAAGTACGCACTTTAGCAACTCAGAAAGAAAACGAATCGTTGTTTAGCAACGCATATAAATGCGTTACTAACCTAAACAATTATTGGTTTTCTTTCTTAGTTGCTAAAGTGCGTACCTAACCCACATCTGATTCTATATGCGTTGCTAAAGTGCGTATCTAACCAATGATTGGTTTTTGTTCTGAGTTGTCAAAATACATACCTAACCTACGATCGAATTTTTTGTATATGTTGCTAAAGGGCACATGACTATTTGCTAACCCTCATACGGGTCAATGAATAGAAACAAATAGAATCATAAGCCTTCGTGGGGGTTGGCGCGCGAAGCCCCCCTAGTTTATGCCAAAGGGATGAATAAATGATTTTTGTTTTCAATATACAGGTTCCGGAAAAAACGTATTTACCGATGCAGTTATTCATGAAAATATTCAACATTGAAACGCACTTTTCAAATTGCTTGGAAATTATTCCCAAGGTTTTCACACTGAGATAATTGTCACGCAAAAGTCAAGGATAAGCTGGAAAGTTTATATACTTTCACGATGGGAATATATAATCGATTAAAATGTACTAATGAATTTATAACATACTTTTTCTGTTTTTGTTTCACCTAGGAAAATTTATAAGAATCATAAGGTTCCATAAAAACCTTACAGAATATTCTTAAAAACCTTTTTGAGTAAAATATTATATCTGTTAGATTGTCTTACGTTAAACATTAAGGAATTCAGGGTCATTTTTGAGTATCTTAGTTTCTGTACATTCTAAAAACCATACATATGGGGATTTTTTCATAAATTAAAGAGTGGAAATTCAATCTATGGGAAAAATAAAAAATCTTCCATACATGGAGACTACAGTATGGCTGCCTCAACCATATAAATAGTAATATTTGAGTCAATATATCTGTGATTTGTACAACTATAGATATGGCCGTGCCAACCGTATATATGGTCGTACCAATCATGGGTATGTTTGTAATAACCATAGGTATGGTCGTATTAACAATATATATGGTCGTAACAACAACATATATGGTCGTACTGATCATATATATGGTTGTACTAACCATATATATGATCGTACCAACCATAGAAATCATGGGTATGGTTATACTAACCATATGAATGGTCTTAGTCGTACCAATCATGGATATGGTCGTACCAACCATAGATATGGTCGTACCAGTCATACATATGATCGTACCAACCATATATATAGTTGTACGTGCCACAGACACGATGAACGCAAATGTTACTATTCATATGTTTGAGGCAACCATACTGCTTTCTCCGTGTACTTAAACATAGAGGAATTTCACGCTAACAGTCTCGTTTTACTTTCGGGAGGTGAGGAAAAAAACTAGGCCGAGGCAGTGCCGAGGGTCGCAATGATGTTGATTCTTACGTGGATGTTGATGATCCGGGGCAGTGAATGCTTGGTGTTGGCGCCGCCTTCGATGGCGATGCCGAGTATCGATTTGGTCTTTTTGACAGTGATGCGGAGGTTGCCTTGGTGGTCTGGGACCACCAGGGCGGCGTCCTCCTCGCGCCTCTCGGCGACCTCGCCCCTGGCTAGCCGCTGGGCGCTGTGGTGGCGTCGCGGCGGACCCCCGGAACCGGCGCTCCCGGTCGTTCCGCTCATCGAGCTACCCTCCTCCAGGAGCTGGGCCTCCTGCATGTCGAAGCTACGCGACAGCTTGTGCGCTAATTCCTGCAACCCCCGGACGTCTTATTTCTTTTTCCCTCTATATTTGTAATGTTTGTATTTGCGATATGGTGGAAGAAATTATTGTTTTTGAAATAAAGAACGTGAGAATTTCTTTGTGCGGCTGATATTGTTGGTTTTAAAGGTTTTACATATTTTTTGAATTATTTTACTGGATGGTTGGTGCAGGGTTGTTGCGCTTTTTTGGTTGTGAAATTTTGTTACGTTTGCGGGTTTTTCAGGACATCGATGTTATTTTTGTAGGACTTGTTGATGTTTTGCTAGCGTTACGGTTATTTATTATATCGACAATACTGCTTTGATAAAACCATAGTGTTGATGGAAGAGTTTTTTGGATCTTCGGAAATTTTCTGAATTTCGTAATCACTAAATTTCGGAATGTTCGAAACTCCTAAGCTTCACGACTTCAAGTTTTATCGAAACTTCGGAAAATTCGGAATTTCTAAAACTTGAGAAATCACAAAACTTGATTATTTTTGAACTGTAGAAATGTAACATTTTTCGAAAATTCGAAATTATTTAAAATTTCAAAAAAATTCGGGATTCTAAAACTTTGAAACTTCAACATTTATGCAAATTCGTCAAAACTTCACAACCCCGAAACTTCGAAAATTCCTAAACTTTTAATTTTGAAATCTTCAAATTTTTGAAAATTCTAAAAATCAACAACGTTCAAACTTCGAATTTCTGTATAAATTCGAAAATGTTCGAGATTATCAAAACTTTGTTATTTTAAAACTTTCAAAATTTACGAAACTTCGAGAACTGCAGAACTTTGTAAGTCTACAAAATTCTATAACCTCCATAACTGACATAGTTTAAAAAATTCCGAATCTTTAAAAACTCTGGCAATTCACAACTTTGAAACTTTTCAATGCTTGAAAACTTCAAAATTCGCCACACTTTTATAATTTCAGAGACTATGAAACTTCCAGACTTCGAAACTTCAAATCTTTCGGAATTTCCAAAACTTCGAAAGTTCCAGAATTTGACTTTAAAATGCTTCAAAACTTTGAAAATTCGAAAACTTTGCAATTTCAAAACTTTGAAATGCTTGAAAACATCAGAATTTGTCAAAATTTCATAATCCAAAAATTTTAGTGACTTTGAAACTCGTAATTTCGAAACTTCAAAATTAGCTAAACTTAAAATCTGTCGGAATTTCCATAATTTCAAAAATTCCGAAACTGAAATTGAAAATTCTTCAAAACTTCCAAAATTCCAATACTTTGCAGTTTTGAAACTTCAAAGGGCTTTGAAACTCTCAACTCATAACAATTTGTCAAGATCTCGAAATTTCAATGACTTCGAAACTTTGGAATTATTCAAAACTTCAAATCTTCGAGATTATTCGAAACTTCAAATCTTTCGAAGCATCCAAAACTTCAAAAATTCCAGAACTCAAATTCAAAATTCTTTGAAACTATAAAAACTTTGCAACTTATTAAAAATTTCAAAATGCTTGAGAACTTCAAAATTCCTCTGAATTCGTCGAAATTTCAAAATCTTAAAACTTCAACAACTTCGAAACTTCAAAATTGTCGCAAACTTCAGAATTTCCGAAATTTCCGAAACTTTGAAAATTCCAAAATGTAACTTTAAAATTTAAATTCCAGAAAAAACTAAAAGTTCAAAATATCATAATTCTAAAAAATTCCAGAACTTCCACATTTTCCAAAATTATGAAGTCTAAATGGTCAAAAAATCCAAAATCTTCAAAAACTTCGAAACTTCTACATTTGCACATGAATTACCGAAAAAATTCTGAACGCTCAACAAGAATAAAAACAATTTTCTATGATCAAAATTGAATTCCCTGACAAATTCCACGATTTTTCCGAAGTGTTTCATTTTCCCTAACAATTCTTAATTTTCCAAATTTTCCTGTTGCGCAGCAACCCTGTAAATCCCGAGAATTCTAAAATTTCGATACGTAAAAGAGTTAGTCTCTCCGTCTAATTTCGAAAGTAGGTACTCGCGATATTCAAAATGTTGGTCCACTTGCAAAACTTCTACAAATAGCGTGTACTTTTAAGTAACGCGTGAGTGCATTTTCGTTTAAGTACTCATAAGGTGCAAGAGAATTGCAGACAATGATGGTTTTCGAGAAATTTCCAACTTCGAACGAGCAATGAAATCCACGAGTTCTACTTTCCTTACTTCATTGCTTTTTCAGGTTTCAAAATTTCTTTCCAAGTGCATGTGTTCGAGCGAGATCAAAGAAAAACTGTAGTGATTAAATAGGTTGGAAGTAGGTCATTTTATAGACATCGATTTATCAAATAATGAACAGGTCATCCGGAAATGCAATATTAATTTGGGGGAAGCACTGAAATATTCACAGAATTAGTTGGGAATTATTAAATACCGGACTATTTATACGTTAAATTAATTGGAAGCGTATTATTATGATGATAAATTATTGTGAATGTATAATTTGTGCATCATTGTGCACTCAGATGTAGGATTTTGTTGATTTGATAACAATCTGATTTCGGTAGTTTTTACGAAAAATTTCATTGGATGAGTAAAAGTTTCGTTGATTTGATTGAAATGTGTTTCAAAATATACTCAGTAGGATATCTTATTATAATTTTGGTAATTCAAGGGTATTTTCGATGTATTTATAGGAATAATTTTTTTAGTAATCATTTATTCGATACATTTCATAATTCTTATTTTTCAACTGTAGTATGGTGTCTTTTACCATTTATTATAAAATTATAGATTTATTTCATAATTTTATAATTTTTTGAGTATAGTAGGGTGTCCATTGATAAGGCAATTGCGAATTTTTGGTTTTCTTCCTAGATTTTGATGACCAGTTGTGTAATTAACAACAGTCTCATTTGTATAAAGGGAAAATTAATCACCTTTTATACACTTCAGATGCAATAATAAATGAATGTACATTATTGAAGTGGATTTTCACTGAGTTAACATGAATAATTTCCCATTTTTTTCGACTTTTTCAGCCAATTTATGACAATCGAAGGCTTTGGTGAAAAAAAAAAAAAAAAAAAACTCCAAAGCCAGGAATCGAACCCAAGTCCTCCCGATTTCATGTCGAGTGCTCTGACCTCTGAAATTGAGAGATCCCGGGTTCGATCCTGGCTAAGGAAATTTTTTTTTCCGCAGAAGTCTTTAATTGTCATAAATTGAGATTATTGTTAGAATCATCAAAGTTATTGACGTTTTTTGGCACAGAGTTTTTTCATTTTACACATTTCTTCGATTATTCTCACTTTTTCTGTAATTTTGTGATTCCTTTAAATTCTAGAATTTTGAAAGTCTGATGTTTTTTTTTCCACATACCCTGAAGTTCAGAATTTGAAAACTTAAATTGTTGAGTTTTTGAATACTTTAATTTGAATACTCAAATCTTTCGATACGTGAATAATTGAATATAGTAGATATTCTGTGGAAATTCTGGGACCCCCCACTCCTCATCCTATTATTTGACCAGGAATAGGGGTCGGTGATAAATTCTAAAAAAAAAAAAAAAAAAATCTGTTCAATTATGAAAAATAGTATAAGATTAAAAAATTATAGGAAATTTGACAAAATTCTGTGAAAGAATAAAAAATACGATGCAATCGTAAAAAATTTTCGAAAATGTAATAAAATTCAGAAAATATGTTATTCCCTGAAATTTTTATAATTTTTTCGAATTGTGGAAGTTTTCTGAAAAGTTTTCATATTTTCTCAAATTTTTCAACATTTTATCTCGATTTCATCATATTTGTTATTTTTCTTACAATTCAGTCAAATTTCTGGTTATTTTTCGATTTCCTAGAGTTTTTCATGATTTTACAGATTTTTTTCAATTCTCTATAATTTATCACCGCACCCCCCCCCACCCCCCGCCCCCCCCCACCCCACACCCTACACCCCCAACCCCCACCAATCCAATTTTTGTACAGTAAAACCTCTCATACTGTCCACTCTCTCTGTCTTTGTCTTCTCTCATACAGTTCCATTAAACCCTGTTATTACCAGTGCAAAATATAAAATTATAAAAGGCTGACAAAGATGGAAAATGGACAGTATGAGGGGTTTTACTGTATAAACTTCCAAAGTCATTGAATTCCAGAGTTCTAATTTCTTAATTTTTGGATTTCAAACTTCGTGCAATTCGAAAATCTTTGAACTTCACCTCTGTAATTCTCAAGATGTGAGTTCTTAAGTTCAAACTTTCCATCAACAATACTAAAAATCCCAAATTCCGTTAAAATTACGAAATTAACTGTAGTTACCAAAGACTCACGTTAATGCACGAGACGAAAAAAGTCATTATAATTAGCTTCATGAACTCATTTCACCGATTTCTCGAATTTCCTCTCATTTCTCGAACAACAGTTAATGTATCCCCGGCACAATCGACACTCACAATTTTCCTCTCTTAAAAAAAGGCTTATTACTCAAAGACGTTATCTCTTTATTCAAGAAAAAAAGCAAGTGAAGAGTTTTGGAGAAACGAGAAAAAAGTTCTGAATATTCAAAGCAGAAATTGCTTTGGTACGAGTGACACAGAAAAGACCGTTTCTTCCGGCTTTCATGAGGAAACTCACTTTCGTTTCGAGTTTAATGAGGACTGGTGCAGGAAAAAAAGCTTGTTACATTAACAAGTGATATGACCAAAAGCGACGAGTGCCTTGAGTCGTCAAAAGTACATAAATTCAAGCTGTTTCTCAAGAAGCGAAGGTCTCGGTCGTCGAACTTGGAAATCGAGTTAATTACCGCCTTCTGCTTCGTTTTCTTTGATTTTGCGACGCGACGGAACGGACGCAAAGGAAGGTGAAAGTGCAGGAAAAAGAAAAAAGAGGAAATCTCGAGATAATTTGAGTCCACGACTTGCTTAACGAGAAACTTTGGTTTTTTCAACTTTTTCGTTCCGTTGTTCATTAATGATGTAATTTTGGTTTTCTTTGGTTCAAGTCAAGGGATGATGGAGCTCTATGATTTACGACAAAATTTTTTAAATCTGTTATGATCTCTGAAATTAAGAGAAAGGTTTTCATATGTAATTATCAAAGTTTTAACATTTTAAGATTTTCAACAATTTTCGGAATTTTTAGAGTTCGGAGGATTTCGAGAATTTTGAAAGTTTTTAGAAGTTTGAAAACTTCCAAAATTTGAAGAATTTTGAAAATTTCGATGTTTTGAAAAAGTTTTGAAAATTCTAATAATTCACAATATTTTTATAATTCTTGGAATTACGAAAATTTTCCGAATTCCTAATATTTCGAGAAACTTAACAATTTTGAATATTTTTAACATTTCAAGATTTTCAACAATTTTTAGAACTTTCCAAGTTTCAAGTATTTTGAGGATTTTGCATGTTATTGGAATTTTGAAAATTTCAAGAATTTCAAAATTTTAAATAATTCCAGAGATTCGTAAACGTTACAGATATTCTGAAAATTTACAATATTATTATAATTCTCAAAATTACGAAAATTTTACGAATTCTTCACATTTTCAGAAACTTCATAATTTAGAACATTCCAAGATTTTTAATAATGTAGAGAATTCTGTGTGTTGTTAGTATTCTGACCATTTTCAGAAATTCCAAACATTTTAGAAATTTCAGAGATTTAAAAAAGTTTCGAAAATTTACAGAATAAAGGCAGTTTTTATAATCCTTGAAAATTTGAAAATTCTATGAATTTCTAAAATTTTGAGGAACTTTTGTTTAATTGGAACATTCTCAACATATTCTAAGATTCCGACTATTTTGATAAATATTTTAAACATTTTTTAACTTCTTGGAGTTTCACAAATTTTCAAAAATTTGAAAATTTCGGAAATTTCAGAGATTTGAAATTTGGAAATTCTGAAAATTAAGAATACTTCCATCATGATTGAAACTCCGAAAATTTTACGAATTTCTGAAACTTTGGGAAACTTAATAATTTCGGGCATTTTGAACATTTCAAAATTTTCAACAATTTCGCGAATTTTCAAAGTTTGGATTATTTTGAGAATTCCAAAAGTCTCAGAATTTTGAGAATGTTGAAAATTTCAGAAATTTTAGAGATTCCAAAAAGTTTCGAAAATTCTGAAAATTTCAGAAATTTTCATAACCCTCTAATAAAACTCTACTTTTTGAACTTGTTGAATTCATTTCAAGTAAAAATCCCCCCCCCCCCCCCCCTCCCACACGAACGAAATTTCTGGCTACGTCCTTGCATTTTGAAACTAGTGTAATAATGATTTTATCCTCCAACGTTCAAACACTGCGTCCAAAAATTAAGATCATCCAAAAAATGTGCACGTTCAAAACATGTTTTTTGATCTGAAGTGTATAAAAAACTCTTCTCATTTCTTCTACACAAACATAATTGACTGAAAAAACAACTCATCAAACTCAAATATTACTCACCGAATCACCGATCAAAACCTGTAAAAAAACCCCACTAACCCCACTAGACACCCTCCCCCTTCCAATTATACATAAAATCCAAACCAAACACGTTGTACGTGTACAAACGTGTCAACATCAAACCCATCCCCTCTGTAACTCGTGCATGCCAAGACATCTACGCTCCGTGCTTACAAGAAAATAAACGCAAAAACAGCATGTGCAGGACATATCTACCACAAAAACATACCTAAACACCACTAACTAATAAATTTGCTACCTCTAAACACTGTTTGTCATAAGGATAATTGACACTCAGAGAAAAAACCGTGAGTTCCACAAATTCTGACTGAAAATTCAGTCACTTCAACTCAAAACCCCAAGTCAACACCATCTGAACGAAATAACGATTTTCAACGTTCGATTCCAAAGATCGGTGGATCTTGAGTAGTTTAATTGGATCTAAGTGGATCTAGAGCGTTTTGAGGTGGATCGAGGTGGATATTGAGTATTTTTTTCAGTGGATCCTTGGTAGATCAGCTTTGATCCACCTAGATCGATCCACTTTAGCTAGATTCAGCTAAGATCGACCTAGATCATCTAGGTGGATCTTAGGTGGATCTTGAGTATTTTTGAGTGGACCCAGGTGAATCTTGAGAATTTGTAAGTGGATATAGGTGGATCTTGAGTATTTTTTCAGTGGATCTAGCCTAGATCCACGAAGATCGACCTAGATCATCTGGGTGGATTTTAGGCGGATCTTACGTATTTTCAAGTGTATCTAGGTGGATCTAGAGCGTTTCTAAGTGGATTTGAAGTATTTATAAGTGGATTTAGGTGGATTTCAAGTATTTTGAAGTGGATCTAGTTGGATCTTAAGTATTTTTAAGTGGATCTAGGTGGATCTTGAGTATTTTATTTCATTAGATCTAGCCTAGATCCACTAAGATCTGCCTAGATAATCTAGCTGGATCTTAGGTGGATCTTCAGTATGTTTAAGTGGATTTCAGTGGATCTGAAGTATTTCCAAGTGAATCCAGGTTAATCTTGAGTATTTTTGAGTGTATCAAGGTGGATCTTGAGTATTTTGAAGTGGATCTAGGTAGATCTTGAGTATTTCTTAGTGGATCTAGATGGATCCTAAGTATTTTTTTAATTGATCTAGCCTAGATCGACTAAGATTTTAGGGGGGGGGGGGGTGCTTTGGTAGATCTTAAGTATTTTAAAGTGGATCAAAGTAGATCTTACGTATTTCTAAGTGGATCTTGGTGGAGCTTAATTACTTCTAAGTGGATCTAAAATGGATCTTAAGTATTTTTACCGACCCACACTTCACACAATCGATTTTTCCGAACATCCCATCCGACCAAAAAGTTCAGTAAACTTCACTGAAGCTTCAGTTTCGGGAACTGACACTTTTTCCCCCAAATGACTATCTAAGATCATGCCAAAAATGTCGTCTCCTCCATGGTACCTATCGTAACCTCGTTTCAACGCGTCACCCGGAATCGAGTTACAAGCTTAGCGTTTTTCTTATCTCCCCCAAGCTTGTACCTGTTGCTCTCAGCGATTGATTTTGCCGGTTATTGCCATTGATCGCCGGAACGGACCGCGAGTCTTCATCGATCGGACGAAATCATTGGCCCTTCGTCGCGGTCCATTCCGAGCGATTTGTTTTGCGAGACATGTGTTAACCGTGTGCAATGAACAGAAAAGAGAGATGTTGCAATGGTGTTCTGAAGGGAGGGTGCGTGGGTGGACGTGCGATCGTATCGGAAGAGGAGTGGAAAAGGGTCGAGACCGCGACTCGCGAAACGAGGGGAGACTTTATGGGCCCACAATGCGATGCGACTGAGAATCCTGCACGGATGGGTGAGAGGAGTTCGAAAAATTGTGTTTTTTGAGTTTTGAGTCATTAGAAATTCGATAATTTTGGGCGTTATTCGTGGTAGTGTCATTGAAAGTATTGCCATTGAGATTCGTATTATAAAAATATGTTTGTATGGATCATTAGAGGTTAGGTGAAAATTTAGTCAAGTGGACAGTGATGACATAGATTAAGGAAGGTGAAGAATCATCAAGGATTTATCTTTGAAATGGTAATTTTTTCGAAAATTGGTAGCATATAAATGTTTGATGCCCATAAAAGGTCGTTTGAGTAATCTTGATGATATGGATACTGAAATGATTTTATTTTCATTATTCATGCATATTGTGTTTGTTTCAGAGCATATGTATTCATGATGACGAGAGATAATTTCGATTATTGATCTAATTAGATTATTTTCATGGATTACGATCATTATTTTTCCTTGTCATACATGTTTCTGAATGATGGTGGATGATGTGCATCATTTATCGAGAGCATACATTCATCTACAGATTAATGATAGTCATGGATGCTTATTTTTTCACATTCATTCGATGATATTCGTAGATGATGGTTTTTAATCACGTTTATCATCTATATAAATGACGTTCACTGATGATGATGATAGATACTCCCCATGGTCCATCTATATTGTCAACTAGTTTAGATGATATGCATAAATGATGATGCTGAATGTTGCCTATCATTCATCTACGAAGAATTCATACAGATAATACTGAAGGATGACTTATGCCATCCATATAGATTGTTTATTAGATGACTGTAGATGATTTTTATCATTAATAAAGATTACTCATCTATCTAGATGATGCTTTATCATCCTTTTATTCACAATTATAATCTATTGGAATGACGTTTACTGATAATAATGATAGATCCTTCAAATGATACATCTATATTATCAACTCATCTGGACGATATGTATAAACGATGATTGCTGATGAAGCCTATCATTTATCTACGTGTTATTCATACAGTTGACTCTAAAGGATAACTTCTATCATCTGTCTACATTGTTTATTGAATGGTAATTGTGTAAGATGATAATCATCGATCAAGATAACTTCAATCTATCTAGATGATATTCACAGAAAATGCTCGTAAGCAACCCACATCGTGTATATTTCTGCATGACACTCATAGATAATGCTTCATCATCCTCTTATTTACGTTTATCATCTATCTGAATGATGTTTACTGATGGTAATGATAGATCCTTCCCATAATTCATCTCTATCATCAACTCATCTAGATGATATTCATAATTCATGATGCTAGATGATGCCTAGCATCCATCTACGACGCACTTATATAGATGATACTGAAGAATGATTTCTATCATCTATCTAGATTGTTTATTAGATGATTATTTTACATGATCTTCATCATCAATCATGATAACTTCAATCTATCTAGATGATGTTCACAGATAATGATCATAATTAACCCACATCGTGTATATTTTGCTTCATCATCCTTTTACTAACGTTTATCATCTATTTAAATAATGTTTACTGACAGTCATGAGGTATCTTTTCCATGATATATTGATATTATCTACTAATCCAGATAAATGCATAAATGATGATACTGGACGATGTCGACCCACATAGCAACCTAGTGGCAATTATACTGATGGTACAATGATTCGTAATCATAGATACAATCATGATCATACATAGTTCATAAATGACTGTAAAATGATGCGCTTCACGAAAAATTAGACATATGAGAGTAATTTTTCAAGGTCGCACTCAGTTAGGCATGTTTTTGCCATCATTCCATTAGGCCATTTTTGCCCAATCATGGTACCATTACGTATGAATCATGATTTATACGTGATTGTACAATGGAAAAATCTCTGAATCATTCTCTTGATTCATGAAAAATCATATCATCATTCATAAATCACAAAGACTGAATCATTCGCCAATCATTGTACAATCACATTTCAAAACGTGATGGTACAATGATTTATATCAACTGCGAACGCATGATTTTACCATCATTCATGAAAAAGGATGCACGAATGATGGTACAATGATTGCAGTTTCGAATGCATGTCAATTTCGATGTTACAATCATGGTACAATGATTCCAGCATCACATACGTGCGCATCCTGATTGACTCAATCAACTGCTATGTGGGTATCATTAATCTACGAAGCATTCATACAGATGACACTAAAGCATGACTTCTATGATCCATCCAAATTATTTATTAGATGATAATCGTTCACAATCATCATCAATCAAGATTACTAATCCATCCTGATGATACTCCAAGTAATACTCATAATCTACACTCATTGTGTATCTCCCTGCATGACCCTCTTACATAATGCCCATCATTCAATATCATCATCCATTCACCAAAATCATCCTCATCGATAATGAAAAATGCTGATCATCTACCAATGTACCCCCCAAATAATTCCAATCTCATATCATTCCTCCATCCGAAGAATACACATGAACGACGAAGATCAATCACACCCATCAGACACTCCAAACGAATTGTGCACAAAAGGTGATGGATTCTCAGTGCGCGTCGTCTCCATACGCAAAAGTCGCGAATGCGAAGAAGAAGAAGAAGTAGAGAAGAAGAGAAAATGGTGCTGTGTGGAGAGATTTTTGCTTTTTTTGGATAAAATAAGAGAACTTACGAGGGGCCTGGCGCCCCAGTACCAGGACTTGACGCGTTGCGTTAGCCCACCTAGAAGGTGGTTTCTCCAACTACCGAAACCTCCCCCACCGCCACCCTCTGAGCTTCTGTCCTCCCTGCCTTCGTCCTCATCCTCCTCGGTATCGCGATCGCGATCCCTGTCTCCTCTCCTCCCGTTACCGATCATCTCGGCGTCGCTACCATCGCAACATCCGTCGCTCTCCTATAAGGCCCCGCGCGGTGGCCCCCGAAAATCAAACAAGAACAATGCCGGGCACCTCATTAGCTCACACCTTTGGCTACCTTTCGGTCTACGTCTCACTACGGTTCGGTTTTTCCGCGGCTTTCGCGATTTTTCTGCAAATCCTTAGGATGGGGTGATGTCACGTTACTTTGGGGGACTGGGGGTGTTTTTTGATGATTTGGGAATGATTGTGGGGGGAATCGGGGTGATGACAGAGGTCGATGACCCATGTAGCAACCACTGTAGAATTTGATTCATACTGATGTTAGAATGATTTGTATCAAGTGATACCGCATCATTTTGGAATTATGTATGAATGATGATCGTACGTGATTTATAAATGATTGTACAATGATGGAATGACACAAATTGGAGGTATTAAAGTAATTTTAAAAGGTCGCAATCATTTACGCATGTTTGTGACATCATTGAATCAGTTTATTTTTGTACCATCATTGTACCATTAGATGATTCGTACATGATTGTACATACAATGATGGACGAATCGCTGAATCACTCTCTTGATAGATGAAAAAACATATTATCATCCATTAATCATTGTACAATAATGTTTGAAAACGTAATGGTACGATGATTTATATCAACTGCGACAGCATGATTCTACCATCATTCATGAAGGTATGCGCAAATGAAGGTACAATGATAGAAGAATGATTCCAGTTTCGAATGCATGAGAATATCAATGTTACAATCATGATACAATGATTTTAGTGGAAAATTCTTCAAAACTTAGAAATTTCAGAAGTTTTGAAACTTCTAAAATTCAAGAGTTCAAAATTCCAGAACTTGAGAGCTTTCGGAACTCGTAAAACTTGAAAAATTCCGAAACTTAACAACTTTAGAACTTCAAAATTCTTTAGAACTTAAAAATTCTTTGACATTGTCAAAAACGTCAAAATTATGAAATTTCCACAACTTCAGAACTTCATGCTTCTTAATAATTCCAGAACTTCCATAATGTCCAAAGCTTTAAAAGTTGCAAAACTGAAAATTCGAAAACTTCCCTAGTGATTGTAGTTTTTATAAAAGCAGGCAAAATTTTTATAAAATCAGCGAATTATTTATCAAAATTCGTTTTTTTATGAGGTCGATTTTATGAAAGTTGTATAAAATTTACGATTTTTATAAAGTGGTTTCATAAAAACTTTATAAAAGAAATTTTTCTATAAAATCTGTCAAATGTTCATACAATTCATCTGTTTTTTTTTTTATAAAAACAATTGTAAGCCTCCAAATTGTCTAATACAATCTTTATTTTTATAAAAAGTATCAGATTTTTATATAAAAAACTGTCCTGATATGAGGAATTTCTCTAATAGTAATATTCGATACGTTTTTATTACACAAGGGAACAGAAAATCATGTTCGTAACGTTTCTTAGCAATTACAAAACGTAAAAACATATCATTTTATGTGATTTGAAAATTCTTCAACTCAAATTGAAAATAAGCATCCAAACTGACATATATTTGATGGTCAAGAAAGTTGACTACCAGATTTCTGATGCAAAGGTCGCAAGTTTAAATCCCGCTGCCTCCAAAAAATTTCTGAAATTTCTTTCGAAACGAAATTTGAGCTAGAGCCTCATAAACTGATGGAAATGGTATATACATTAGCAAAATGATCCAAAAAACGTTATAAAAATTTTTGCATGTTTTTAAAAATGTGGAAAAAAAAATTAAAAAAAATTTTTTTTGTATGAAACTTTTATAAAACCACTCCATAAAAAATGCAAATTTTATAAAACTTCTATAAAACCGACCATGTAAAAATTGTTCATAAGGTTTTTATTACTAGAATCATTAGGGTTCAGAACTTCATACTTCTCAAAAATTCCAGAACTTCCAAAACGTCCAAAGCTGTAAAAGTTGCCGAACTTCAAACATTCCGAAACTTCACAACCTTAAAACTTGGAAATTCTTCGAACCCAGATGATCATACATCGAAACTAATGAAGCTCCTAAATCCCATTCATAAATTTCGAAAGTACCTTCATCATCTAATCTTCTCCCACCCAAAGACTCACGAATAACGCATAATCAACTCATTGTCAGAGCTCTATAATATCTCATTTCCTAACCCACAAAATCCCCATTCCTCATCCCCGTAAAAAATGGTTATTTTGACACGAGCGAAGTGTGAGAGCGCCCACTCAGCATTCAAAGCTGAAGAGATTTCATCTCGTATATAGAATCGAGATTTTTTGAAAAAATTCAAGTGAGTCGTATCGTGGGGTCATTTTTCTTCGTGCGATCGACGGCTGAATGAAAAACGCGGGCGATGAGAAGATGCGACTCGAGGAAGAAACGTGACCTCGAGCCTCGGCTCCAGGTCAGACGGTCCGTCATTTCACATATCGTGTACGATTCCTGCGTTTCGTAGTAACGGCGTCTGGCCCGATGTGCCGTTAGAGCAGATTTACAGCGCTCGTTCGACGACATAAGGTACAGTTACGCAAAAACGCGCGCTTCTTCGCTACCGATAACACGCGAAATGCAAAACACTGACCTGGAAACACCGTGGGATTTTACTTTCCATTGACTTATGAAGAAGAACTGTTTGTATGAACTATGAAACAACTGCGTTACCAGTGATGCGAATTCAGTAAGGGGCTTGCTGTCGAAGTTTTAAGGTAATTTCGACATTTTTGAAGTTTTGAACGTTTTGAAGCTTTGGAAATTTTGGAACTTGTGGAATTTTGGAGAAGTACAATTTAAGAATTTCAGGGAAATGTTGAGTTTTGAAGAAGTTT